>JAVQJF010124730.1:0-40781 GCA_036023855.1 Gadopsis marmoratus | reverse complement strand
CGGGGTTCAGTGTCTTGCCCAGGGACACTTCGACATGCGACATGCGGGAGCTGGGATCGAACCACCAACCCTGGGGTTAATGGACGACCGCACTACCCCCTCAGCCACAGCCGCCCCTGGTGCTATTTTAAAATCAATCCTCTAAAATACAAAGAAGAAGAAGAAGGAAAAAGTCACAGACAAACAGCCATAAAGGTCTGAAAAGCATTTGGGAATATTTACAGTGTGTGTTTACATATTTCACATTCTAATTTAAATTAATTTGGGTCTGAACACACATTTTTGGCATCTCCAGCTCATTCAGATTGCGGCTGAAAGATTCTCACTATATCTTTAAAGGGTAAGCCTGGTGAAATTCCATATTTTTGTTACTGCACACAAACCCGATGAAAAGACTAAAAGCAAGAATGCCTTGGCTCAGCTCTCAAAATGTTTCGACTTTTCCAACCCTACCTGGGTTCCAATTAATAAAGACAATTTTTGATTTTTCTTTTTAAAAGATTAAAAATTGATTTCCCAACACAGCTGGGCATTGTAGTTTTTAGCAAACATTCCTCAAACAGGAGTAAAGAGCGCCTTCATTTAGGACTTTTTTCAGCCGCAGATTTGGTGCTAGTGAGTATTTCCGGCGACATGTAATGGAGGAACATATCACTGCAGCACAAGTATGGCACATTGATGTGTTTCCAATAGTTTTTGGACAACAATGGAACTCTGTTACAGAGAATTGAGAATTAAAACATTGAGAACACGGACAACTATTGTTTATAAGATTAATTCATTGTTGGTTTTTAGTCTTTTCGTGGCATTTGTTGACAATACCACAAATATAGAATATCACCAGACATAGTCTTTAAAGTGATAGTGGAGTTGTCTGCCTAACTATGATGACAGATTGTGTTTTTCATTTAATCATTTTTGGTAGTAGAAGCATGCAGAGTGAACAGAAGAGGCCCAAAAACGGACCCTTGAGGAACTCCATATTTATGTTCACTCAAAGTAGTCTCTAATAAGGGATTTGAACCAAATCATGTTGAGCCAGTTTAAAGTAGGCTCCTTCACACTGCTGCCTTTGATGTTGTCAATATGAATATGCAACTCATTCACAATATATACAGACAGTCAAAACCAATGCAAATAATAGACAGCAATTATTCAAAGTCATCAAAAAAAGCACTTTGGTGCCCTGTGGATGGTTTAGTGGGCGTTAAAATAAAAGAGAAAGATATGCAAAAGATGCACATCCAAATGACATCTGCTTGTACTAGTTGATAAGAACAGCTTATCCAGCTCTGCTCTCACAATAACCTCATTCATGAGACTGAAGTTGGGAGGGGTTGATTAAATAAGGTGTAATCAAGTTTGAGCTCAATTATTATAACCAATACACAGTAATTGGTTAACAAGGAAATTATAACAAACTGGATTTTCCTGCAAATATCATTTAATACAGTTAAATTTAATAACCTAGACGAGTATTACTGACAAGGAATGGAGCAGGTGTTTGTATGCAGCACCTCTGTGAAATAATAATCTGCATATTGGGGGTAGAGCAGGGACCCTGTTGACATGAAACATCTGCTCTTATGTCTAAAAATGGAAAGAACAGAGACACAGGTGGGGCATATTATATACATTGGTGCTGTCAGGGAAAGCCTGGGAGCTCCCATTGAGGTGCCTATGTTTTTTTATTTTTAGCCTTCAGTTGAGAGACTTAATGTAGCGTAATCAGAATTTTTTAAGCATGTAATGACTCACAACATTTGGTGACAAGGCTGTGAGTTTTTGTGACTGGGATTCAGAGGTGCAGTCAAACAGGAAATCATTGACATTCACGCACCTGGTCTACCACCTGTCTCTGCTGGCAACTGAACGGGCAGCACACTCGCACATCTGTCCACGCTGTTGGGAGACGGTTCACATTCAGACCAGGGACATAAAACTGAAGTGCACACAATTTGAACATTGTGTTTGTGTTTCAACCACTTCGCTTTGTGTGCGCGTGTGTGTGTGCGTGTGTGTGTGTGCGTGTGTGTACCGACACCTTCACAGAGCTCCATTTGACAGCCAGAAGAAAAACAAAGCGCATACTGAAGTTCAATAAAAGTTATATTATCAATACAGCCATGTCTGAGCACATGACACACCTGCTCATCTGTTCACACAGAAAGCTTCTATGTACAACACAACCCTTCACGAAGCACTGCATTACATTTAAACTCTTTGTACTGTAACAAATAAATAAAAGCACAAACATATATACATGGTACTAAAAATCACATCAAAATACTGCCACTGCCTTATTGTCCCATTAAGAAACTACAACAGTAATTAAACAGATACATTTTTTTATAGAATCTGTAATAAAAAAAAATTTAAAAAAACTTAACACATCTAAAGCATTGGCACACGGATCTCTACACATAAAAATGCCCATGAGAGATAATGTGAAAATAGACATGAAAATTCAAGTGTAATAGTTTAGTGTTAAGCAAAACAAAAATGTAGTCTGAAATTTGTGAGGAAATAATTACATTAGTGCTTAAAATGGTTTGACCCAACATGTTTTCCTTCTGTCCATTTTCCTGCTCCCTAACATCCTTTCACCTTTTAACAGGAACAGTTGTGCACAAAACGTGCTTTCTCAGGCTGAATGTCCACGCTCTGATTATATTGGCATACTAGCGTGGCTGCAACATCTCTCTGAAAACCACAACAGCGTATTTCTCTTAACAAGGAAAACGTGCTTCAGATACAAAGAAATAAACGAGGGCAGCGAGAAAAACGTGGGACTGACGCTGTCGCACCTCATCTTTCAATCCTAATGTTTCGTGCTTCGCGTTAATGCTTGGCTTGTAAATAAACAGAGACCGTCTGATAAATGAAAGAGGGGCAGTTTCGCCACGCCAACACAATCGCCCGCTAGAGAGATACAGCCTGATGGTTTGTTGATACTGGGTGTACGCCGGTTCTCCTTCTATGGAAAATTTAATAAATAGAGCGCTCGAGGGACGAGATACGTGGGACCTGAGAAAGGAAGGCAGTGAGGGAAGGACAGAAAGAAGCACAGAGGGAGTTGGGGGGAGGTTAGGCTGCAGGGACCCAGTCAATGAAGACCACAAACACACAAAACCCCTCAGAAAATAAAGAGCCATCAAACACCCAGTGGGGCCTCGAGTTAAGGTGCATGACATGTCTGAAACAGCCTCAGTTCCTCTCTCCATGTTTCCACTTTACAAGAGAGACCAGAAAATCTGTCTTTCAGATATAGATATATATATACACACAAAAAGCACGACAAAAGACTGTAAAAGAGAGAAATGCTTTCTGAAGCCACCCTGGATCCTGATGCTTCCTGAACGCCTTTATCTCTTCCCTCCAAGTGCTGCGTTGGCTTTTTAAGAGTCTGAAATGTATCAACATTCAGAGGTACACAATGGTTTCCTCGCTGCCCTCTTCCCCACCACTGTCGGTCTCCAAAGAAACCAGGGCACTGAGGTCCAGCTGAGGGTCCCCGGCACGCGGGAGCACCAGATACGGGTCGGCTCCGCTTGCCGTCGACGACCAGGCCTCCCCGATGTAGCTGCGACTGTTCTGATCTGAGCGGGCACACAAAAAACACAATTATACGTAGAAGAAGAAATGCAGCTGACAGCAGATAATAATACACTGACCAAATTCGTCATCCACTGATAAATAATCACCAGGATGGGACATGTAGCCACTTGTTTAATGAGCTTAGTCTAATTGTTTATCCCACTCATGTAATCACCAACTGCATATAGATCAACCGCAGCTGCTGCAGCTCAGCCCGCTGCGCCCTCCCGCACTCTTCAAGATTTTCAAGCTATCCGTCATTCCTCGTCTACTCAGAGGTGTCACGTTTCTCATTATCTTGGTCAACGTAATCAATCGTCATGGTATTAATTCAGCGGCACCCGCCTCCTCACACTTGAAGACGGCCGAAGAAGACATGAGGAAATGAGGGACCGGAAAGGAGGAAGGATGAACAAATATCTTAGTGAGAGCAGCCTTTCAACCAGATAACAGAGGATTCAATGCTTTGAGTTGGCCGAAGTGCTTTTGAGCGAATTATATCCCCAAGCTCATTGACATCATTATTCAATTACAGGAGGTCTGGAAAAATTAGTTTTTATGCGTGGTGACTAGTTGAGAATGTCGTGTCTCTTACAGTTGTGTGCATGGTGGGTGCTGTCTAGCATTAGGGCAGGTGTGCTGTCATGGTAACAGATGGCGTGAACTATAAATTGCCTCATTGTGTCCCTGTAGGAAAGTGTCTGCGTTTGATTAATTATATAAGAAGAGTGTGTTAGAGTAGCTCTGTTAGCCACCACATAGGCCTGGCCTCTCTGATAGATGAGACGTCACTGTGCAGCCAGATGATAAAAGCGCTCCATCTCTGTCTGGGAGCTTTATCCATGAAGCAATACGATTTTAGCATTATTAAAATGTTGCAAATGCATGCTGTTTAAAGAAAGCAAAAAAAAAAAGAAAAAATATCAATTTGTTATAGCTGCGGAACATTTGTTGGGCCCTAAACATTTATGGTTATGCTGAATACATGAGTTATTTTCTGTCTAGGGTAGTGATGTAAAGCTGTATAAAAATGCTGATTATATGGCTTCAGTTGGTCTGTTCTGTAAGAATGGCAAATGTGATAACTTTTTCCGCATACACAGTAGCACTCCAAAACACATCGACAACAAACTGAGCTGAAAGCGACTTAGGGAGTCTTTGTTATTTTTTAAATTAATGGGTTTGGGTGTCAGTCAAAATGTTCTGGGGGGAAAAGGGGAATATCAGTTATTTTAATGTGTGCGTTTAAGACGTCGGCCTGGTGTGGTAGACAGAATCCTGTTGGCTAGGGCTGTCAGAACAAAATGGTTATGTAAAATACTGCTGTATACAGGAAAGCTCAGTGTATGACACCTCCATTCTGAATTCGAGTTAAAGCCTTCCGGACGACGCTATACTAAAATAAAAAAAATAAAAAAAATAAAAAAACGTAAAATATATATTTCAGGGATAACATGAAAACATGGTGGGAAATTTCATTAAACAGTTCCAACTTTACTAGATGTGTTGCTGTATTGCTGATTATTTTTGATGCATTGTGTTTATTATTTTTACTGTGTTCATTGACGAAGGTACATTTCCTACTCTGGTGAGACAAAAAAGTTTTATTTTATTCTATTTGATGCTAGTCGTGATCTCAACATTGAACATAATCATTAGTATTATTTAGCCATTGCAGCCGGATGCCAGAGATCAGGTTTATGCATCATGCAGCACTTTATACGAGGTGTGAATTATTTTTCATACTGTAAAAGAGCACTAGTTTCACCTCTCTTCTCTTCCTCGGCCCTCATCTTTTGTATGAAAAGGTGAGCAACCGGACGACTCATCAGATGAGACGTCATTTGAGAAAATTCCATCCAACTGGTTCCCCAAGATTACATTGTGTGGGAACAAATTATGCAAATGCACTGAATGAAAAAAGGTGTGTGTGTGAGTGCATGAGAAGAAATCTTCACATGCTCAGGTGAGGATGAGAAGGGAGATCAAGACCGGCTGCACAATGGAAGCTTTGCATTTGAAAGCCATTCTTTTTCTTTTCTTACAAAATATAATAGAGATACCAGGTTCCTCCACATACCAGACGGCGCGCGATCCCGTATGAGGTCATAGAGGAGGAATTGCACGATACTAAAATGGCTCCTTGTGTGTGAATTATGTGTTGATTATGTGAAGCCCGGGGAATATTATTCAGTGTCACCGCAGGCCCTCGTGGGATCCACAGAGGAATGCATTGTTGGTAGATGTCAGCTGGAACGCACCCTGCGTTGTAGACTGCAGCCAAGTATACACCCCAGGCTTATTAGCAATTGACTCAGGTTCCACCGGGGCTCGTGTGTGTGTGTTCAATAATGAGGAAAGGTTAATAAGCTGATCAAGGAGGATGAGACTGTGTCGCCTGCTGTAGCAGGTAAACAATACCAGAAACGCTACCTAAGCTGTCGTTTTCCCCCGCCTGCCGCGAATCTGAGAATGAGCTTGTGCACGAACGGATTAGGAAGGGGGACGGGCAAACGTGAGAATGTCGCCGACTCCTCGTGAGGGAAACGCAGATTAATACTGCATCTCTCATTCCCCTCCTGCTCGCCCGATGCGATGACAACTCACACTGTAATGAGTTTTATAAAGATTTTTTTTTTCCCCCAAGATCGATGTCCCAATCAGTCAGCCATCGCCTGTGAACTGTGATTCACATGCTGTTGTCTGTCCTGCCAGTCGATAGATAGAGGAACCATTGACTTTCTTTTCCTTTGGTGGGTGAGGGCCCAGGGTGGCTGCTGGTGCAGGTGGAGGTGGAAGTGGTTGGAGATTCTTTGTCACTTGAGACACTGATTAACAGAGAGGGAGGACTGGCAAGGCCTCACCAGGGATACAGCCTTGAGAGCTGAGTGTGTGTGTGAATGTTTGCAGTACACACACACACACACACACACACACACACACACTCTCTCTCTCACGGGTGAAACCAGAGCAGGGGGAGGGTTTGTTTACATTCTCACAGGTAGCAGAATCCTCATTTAGGTTGAGCAGCACGGACAGTGTGATAAACGCACACTACTGAGCACTTGAGCTGTGCAGTATAATATCAAGCCATTAGCGCTACGATACAGGATACTGAACATAACCACTAATGAAAATGAGTACTTGAGCTACACTTGATGCACTCATTAGCGGATTTTGCAAAGCCAACGTACTTCCCTTCACAGATGGTATCTGAGAGCAAAGAAATTGCTTAGAAAAATCAGTTTTTCCATCATTAATCTAGAAATTAATGTAGTAGTAACTGCTCAAAACATCTACCTCGTCTTGCTCTTAACGTTTGTGAATGCCAGAGGTTCATAATTGTTTAAGTCACCTGTCGGGTCACAAGTAGACTCCCGCTTTATTTGGAGGGCTCACAAGCCAAAAAGGTTACATTATGTTAAACTGAATAAGTCTGGGACGGTTTGTTGGTAAAAACAAGATATTTGAAGATGCCACTGTGGGCTTCAGGAAATTGCAACAGGCATTTTTTCCACTATTTTCTATTTATATGATTGAAATGATTAATCGAGAAAATAATGAGCAGATTAACTGATAACAAAAATAACCATTAGTTAGAGCCCGAGTCTACACACCGGACGGAGCAACACATAGATGAAACCATCCCATAGAGCATGTATGTATCCTCACAAGATACATACACGACAAACAGATGACAAAACATTAACTTGGCGGTAAGTCTCACCACTGGGCGTGTGCTGCAGCTCCAGCCTTCCTGCTGGGCTGTAGAGATATCCCGTCTCCATCACCCATCCCTGGGAGTCTGAGTGGGGATCGTGGGGAGTCTTGGCCATGGGGGGCTGACTGCCGCTGGACCTTGCCAGCAGGGTGTTGAGACAATTGTGCGCACTGGGGTCGTGTCTCTTGTGGTGGACGTGGCGGTTGTTGACGCTGGCGCTGGCGAACGCAGCTTCGTTCACAAACACGGAGCCGTTGCCGGCGTGGTCGCTGGCCTGGCTCGGTGCCGAGTCCTGAGGGGGAGAGCAAATGTCACGGTCACTTTCAGCGATGAAAATCAGAAACACAGTGAACAGACGCTCATGCTCTTGCCCGGATGAGAGCTTCTAAAGCAAGAATGGATGTTGATGATTGGATCGTTTCTACACCTATGAAAACAACATTGCACCACCACGAGGGATCGGTTAATGGACCTTTAACTACATTTCTCTAAAACTACCATAATAAAGGCCAAAATCAATTTTCCCACTTACCTCTAGTGATATAGCAGATATATAAATAATTTATTTGGGGAGGGGTTGTCCAGGTTTTGAGTATCTGTGTCTAAGGTTTCAGCGTCCACCCCACCCAAATGGAAGTATTTGTAATTTCACTTGTGAGAGATGCCTTATGCTGCTCTAGATAATATACAAACTGAAGAAATGAAACAAAAAAAACTGCACGGTCAGCCACAACTAGAGGTGAGTGGGGGGGGGGAAAAAACGTTCAGTCATTTGGGTGAACTGACCCTTTAATGTGACCCAATGCATCTTGCTTAAGGCTGCAGTCCCCTCCTCTTGTCCTCTCCCAATACGCCCTCTCTCCTGTGAGTGGAGGCAGCGCAGCTAATTGGAAATGACCTAAGAGTCGGTGTGTGTGTGTGTGTGTGTGTGTGTGTGTGTGTGTACGTCATTCATTCTGCCTCTGACCCTGTGAACTGCTGCCTCTGGCTAAAAACATTAGTAGGCTGAACATTAGGACCTCCGCACGCCTTTGTCAGACCACTGCTGTTAATGCAGCGTCCACGCTGACAGAAATAGATGAATGGAAATTTTTTTTTAAATGTCTGCAATAAGCCAGGAAAGCATCATCACGTCTGGACTGTCAAGGCCTGAAGACGGCGTGCTAATTAATGAGGGGGAGAGGGAATATTGCAACACGAGTCTGCTCATTTGTCTGTCCGCCCAAGTGCTCTCTGTGTGCGTCTTTTGAACAGACGCACCTGCTGAACTGAGCAGCACAAAGCCGAACCCAGCAGAGGCTCACATAGATGTATGCGCTATATTAGTTGCACCACCGCTGCTTGTGCGTGCGTGCGAGGTACACTGAGACTGAAAGGGCATGGAGAACAGTGCACCCTTTCTCCTCCGTGCCCTCCAGCTGCGGGGACATTTCACTGTAGTGCTTTTTCAAGCCAAGTGTCAATAAATTTACATCCTTTCGGACACGATTGATTGGTTTCTTGGGCTGCGTGCCTCTGGTTTTAATTATTTTGTCGGCGCTTTTATTTGCAACAGTTTAATTATCATCAATCATTAAGATGTTTATTGGTGAGTGGAGCTGCTGGAGCACTAAGACAAATGATGGTGAAATTGCTCCCATTATCGCAGGTCGTATATCAAGAGGGGATTGAGCTGCTCTGTGTAAATGAGTGAACCACTGTAACTCAGGCTGACGGCTGTCTGAGAAAAGCTTCCCATTAATGACTTTAGCCGAGAAATACTCCATAAACACTGTATATCTACCTCACACTCGTGTCACGGTCAAGACCTTTAGTGAGCAGCATTACCGACGCCTCGACTAATACCGCAGATTAAACATCACAAATTATTTTAAAATCCACGGTCAGTTTGTGTGCCGCCCCCACCTGCTGCCCATCTATAGGGATGACCATGTGAGGAATGACAGTGGGTAGACTCCTCTGCCGACTGTGCCTCCAGGTCTGGAGCAGCTTTTGCTGGCTCTCCAGCCGCTCGCGCTCCCTCTCCACATTCCTCTGGCCCTCCCTGAGCCGCTCCAAGCTCTGCTGGTACTCCTCCAGCTGCTCATCCAACTCTTCCCTCTCGCGCCTCAGCTTCTCCGCCTCCAGGTGGCACTGCCTCTCCCTCTCCTCAAGCCTGCTCTCCTGCTCCCCCTGCTGGCTCTCCCTGGCCTGGCACGCCCTCGCCCAGCGTTCCTTCTCTTGGCGCAGTCGGTTCCGGAGCCTCAGAGCCGCCGCCACCTCCTCCTTCTGCTTCTCCAAGTTACGCTGCTTCTCCTGTTCTTGTAAGGTGTTGCCCCGGATGCTCGTAAGGTGCGGCCTCTGGGCGCGAGGGGAAGGGCGCCCAGTGTCTTGGAGGAGAAGTCTCTGGACCTCGTAGCAGCTGTCCTGGACAATCACCGTGGCCTGGCACAGAAGGGGAAGGGCACGGAGATGGGGTTCATGAAAATGCAAAGGCTCAACTACCGTCGTCAACCACACGTGCATCCTTACAGCAGGCAGAAAGAGAAGGTGATTTGAATGGCAAAATGTGACGGAAATTATGACCATGCTCTACTGGGTGCCCTGACTTTTTATGTGTTAAGGCAGCAGCTTCACATGGTGAAATGATCCCACCGCTACTGGTAGAACTGCGGTTTTCATACATAAATAATACAGAACTTTGAATATGAAAATAGCATTGTGATTAAAAACTCACACAGATAGGCAAGAGTGCGCACACACATGCCCCTATGCAAATTCACACACATTTTCTCTCTGCACAAATTTACATTTTATACCAAAGAGCAGTGTGTGTGTGTGTGTGTGTACAGTGAAACAAAACACCCTCCTGTGTCTCTCAGCAGAAGAAGATCAGTCACTCGCTCCTTTGCTACCTCTGGCTTCAAACAGCTGAGCAGTGTTGGATCTGTTTACTGAAGCTGTACATATGCATGCATGCATAACTGAGTATGACACTAACAAAGCATGTATATGATCTCAGTGAGAACAGAAGAGGTTTGTTTGTTTGCTGATAATAATATAATAATATAGCTGAGGGCTGTGAGCAGGGTAAACTGACTATACTTAATAATGCGCTCACCTGCAGACTGTAGAGAAACTGGGTCAGGCTTTGGACACTTTGAGCAACCTGTTAATCAACAACAACAATATGCAGGTTAACAAGCCTGCTGTGTTTTATTTTCATGCATGATTTTGAGGATTTTGTGTAATTGTCTAAACATTTTCTTGTAAATGTCTCAAAAAAAGTCCAAATATTTTACCCTCATGCCAAGCTAAAGGAGAGTCAGAAGTTGCATTAATGGAACATTTGCGCCCCCTCGAGGCCGCGTGGTGTCCTACCACACTGTATAGGGTTAAATTATCAAACTGCAGTGCAGAAAATGATTCTCTTATCGGAGTCATTTACCTCACAGGTCACAAAAAGCTGCAAACGGTAGCACAACTGTGGCATCGTAATTAGAATGACTCTCCGTATTCATTTTTAATGGTGCAATACCTTTGGGAACTAAATGGACTTCATCCTTTATTATGGGCTTATCAATGATTCATCCCATTAAGACTGAAATGTAATTCTAACAGACTGCAATGAATTATTAAAACAACTGTTGGCAATCTTGAGCCACACATCTGTGAGGAAATGGAAAGAGGTGACGTTCAGATGGAGGCTGTAAAGAGGCTATAATGACCTATAATAGCTCTGCAATACCACTGTACCTCCACCATCATATTGCTGCATCAATATTTAGCTGAAAAACACCTATTTTATACACAATCTTTATTTCTATGATGAGATCATACAAGAAGAGCTATGAGCTAAATACATTTAATGTACCAGAAAGTAATGCTGTACCTTGGAGTCGACGTCATTCATGTCGGGGTTTTGCAAAAGAGTTGGGGACTGCAGCACAAGGGCCTCAGTCCAGCTCCCCTCGCTGGCCTCAGGGTTTTCAGGTGAGGCCACAGAGTCTGAGGGCGGCGGTGCAAGTGGAGCAGGGCTGACAGGAAACACAGAGTCTGTGTCGGAGTCTTGGCTGTGACTTGATGGAGAGCAGGCCTTGGATGACAGCGTGGCTTTCAGGTTCTCAGCTGGGAAACAAAAGCAACACAAGTGTGAGACTGTGTGCTATTAAATTATTTATATATATATAAAATATATACAATGAGAGTACTATCGGAAGAACATTTTACAATACATATAATACAAAACCACTATTGAAAATGCAACCAACAAACAAAAGTGTACTGTGTGTTTGCTTGTTCCTGCAGTGTGCAGTAAACGTAAAACCTCTCACCCTCTTGCAGAGCTGCAGCCAGCAACCCGGCAGCCTGGGGCGGCTCCTCCGAGTGTGGCTGGAGGAGCAGTCGCGGTTCGACCAGCGACGCGTCCGTCCTCCCGCTCAGAGCAGCGAGCTCTGCGTAGACCTGCAGCTTCTCCTCCAGGCTGGAGCAGATCCGCTGGTCCTGGCTCATAAGGCTCTCTGGTGCACAAGATGGTGGGGTTCACGGATTCAGTAGTGTAAAATGTTAACGCAGGGGAAGAAAGTATGCATGGCTAACAAATAAATAACAGTGTCACAGGTTTCCAAATACCTTGAAACTTCTGGATCTTCTGAGTGCGAGCCTCAGCAGCTCGCCTGTCCTCTTCAGATTCACTCATGTATTCCTCTTCCTCCTCCGGACAGCTAAGCAGAGAAAACAGTTACTGAAGGTTAGACTTTTTACAAATGGTGAAATCTGAATATGTAGTTTACACACACACACATATAAAACACATACTTATACACACCTCTCTACAGCCTCTCTAATGAGCCTCATCCAGGTGTTTCGCTCCTCTTTGGATGACGTGTGGACCTCGTACATTTCTGGCCCGGCGGCTGATGCGCTGATCAAAAACATCCCCCTCTCTTCATTTGCTACTTCTCGCACGATTAACTTCTGCAGAGCGATGACTGGAGGCTTCTGATCCTGAAGCGCATCGCAATAATATATTACATGAGAAGATCAAACGGCACAGATAATAATAGGGTGCAAGGCCATAGGGGACACCGAGCCGATTGCTGTTACAGCTCAGTATTTGTCTCTTTGATATCAACATGTGTGCTCGTACCACAGCGGCAAACGCATACTTCTGGTCTTTTTCTTGCAGGAAGATGAGTGCATCTGTGAGAAGGAGCGCCAGGACATCTATGGAAGTGAGGATAAGCAGCAGGGGGGAAAAAATGGTTGGAAGGTATGCAAAAATAAGAAATCAATCGAACAAACATTGCGGCAGACCAGGATGGAGGGCTGAGCCACAGCCCCCCAGGAGGAGGCACAGCCAAGGAGTGTACATCCCATACAGCCGAGGCACACCTGAGTGGGAGCGCACCTGTCAGCCATCAGCTGACGAGGACGACAGGCGACCAGTCAACTGGCTGGGCGGCATAACGAGCGGCAGCCGGCACACAGAGGGAGGGAGAGTCCGATAGAAGCAGAGACATTCCCTGATAAGTTAGAGCTGTTAACGTTTGGTCCCTTACCCGTTTCCCTGATGTTTCTGATTAAAGAAATCCTAAGTTTGTGTATCTCTGGATGCGGAGATCCGTTTTTCCAGGTGAATCTTGCCTCCCGGACTCTGGCCTGCCACAACATATAAGCACGTGTCTGTGTCACCTTTGAGTCGACCGGTGGCAGTCTTCCACAGAAGCAGGCCCTGGTGTTTGAGCGTCTGTCCCGGCCCCATCATGTCCTGCTTGCGGAAGGTGTGGCCGTTCTTCAGCTTGGCCGCGCTGCGATTCTCCATGCGGTTGCACACTTCCTGTAACCTCTGATGCCGCTCGTATTCGCTGACGCTCAGGTCAACGGCTGCGATCACCTCTCGAATCTGAACCAGGGCTTTCGAAATGTCGCAGTGCTCCTCCGTTTCCTCTGAGGGATCAGGGAGGAGAAATACATGAAGACTGAAAGAAATATCTTGCTTTACATGTATGTTTTCAACTGAAATACTGTATATTTTGCTGTCATTGACAAGCACTTAGCTTTGGTGACCTTATGTAGCCAGCAGAGGGCAGTAGATGACTGACCTTGAGTATATTGTAGGATCCTCTCCAGCAGCACTGGGTACTTTGTAATCCTTTGGGTCACCAGCAAGATGCACTCTGGGATCTCCCTCCGTCTCACCAAAGAATTATTACCTTGTTGCTTGAAAAAGTAACGTCAAGAGTTATGCTACGTCTCCCTGAGCAGACAGGTAGCGATGATTTTATTTTATGAATCGTTAAAAGCAAGATACACTTAGAAAATAAAGCACTCTGGGAAGTTTGAGTACCTTTATGAAGTTCTGAAATCTCTTGTTATGCTGCTGGAGCTCTTTGAAAAAGCTGACCGCTTCATTGTGACGACTGCAGAAATCTCCATACACCTGCTTCATTTTCTCTTTAATCTCATCGGAAAACTGCAGAGAAATACACAAATCCAGTGACTCACACTCTCTTGACGCTGGTTTCCATCTATTACACTTTTACACAGTCCCAGAAGATCAGGCTAACCTGTTGAAGCAAGACGTCTCCTATTCGCTGGATGAGGTAGTTCCTGTGTCCCTGGGGCTGGGCTGAGCTCTGTCGTCGCTCCTTCATGGCAGCGAAGAAGGCGTGGTGGACGAGAAGCAGCTGGTCCAGACACGGGAAGACCCGCTCCACCGCTTCTGTATCGAGCTGCACCTCCTCCTTCATGCCTCGCCGGAAAACCTCGGCCATGATGTGCAGCGTCTGGAGGTGGTGAAGCTCAGTCTGCATCAGCTCTGCATCACAGGTTCAACGACGTGCAGACATTCAACGTGTGTCACATAAAAATATGGATTGAATTTTGCCAGAAAGCTTAGTCTGTTACTCAACCATAGCAATTTTACAATTATGAAACAATTAAATGTGGTTACAAGAATTTCATATAATATGAGATACTGACACTGGCAGAAAAGGACACATTCCAGCGGTCTCCTTTCAAAACATCTGCTCACCATAGATGACATCCTGCCTCTTGACAGCTCGTTTGTCCTGCTTCTTGCAGAACTTGTGCTCAACTGTCAGACTCCACGACTCGGCCTCGTAATCCACAGCATCAGCCGACATGTCGCTGTGGATATACGCGTCCACGCAGTCTGTGGAGAGAGATAATAAAAAAAAAAAAATATCACTTTTAATGCAAACTGCCAGGATTCAGTTCCATTAGTCAGCGTTCATAACATTTACTGGGAAGAGACAGGGCGCTTTACTTTCCACATCTCACTTACTTATAAAAAAGTGGGGCTAATTATATGGAGAGAAACTAGTCTCAATATTGTGTTGTATATCAATACTAACTAATTTCCCATCAGAGAATTATGATGTTTTTGTTTTTAAATAAGTCCATTTATAATGTTTAAAATGGGTGATTTATAGAACTATAATATCATGTGGGTGAAAATTGCATTTTCTCTGCAGCCAGTCTGTTACTTAACCATTTCCTGTTGAGACTGTGAGCCATAGTCAGCATCTCATTTGTATTTTCTCCCCATTCTGTTCTTCTGCTTCTATTACTGGATGGTTTTCTGGGCTGGTTGCAAAAGGACCCTTGTAAACTACAGTGGTAGTGCGACAACGTATGAGTGCGTGACAATGGAAAAATTGGAAACCGATCGGCTCCTTTTTAGGTATTTTTCTGTGGAAATTTGTAAAAAGATCTGTAAAAAAAAAAAAAACAATGAGCCTTATTCATGTCATGCCTTCTCCAAAGGATGAGTCAGTGGAGGCGTTGGATATTGGAGTCGGCAGGTCTTCTGATCGGCTGGTCACCTTCCAGGCATCAGACTCTGCCTCTGAACTCTCACTGAGCCGACTGTTACACAGAGAAGAACACGGACAACCATTATTACCATTATCCCCATATCATATTATGCGATGTAAAAAGTCTGAGAGCTTTATGACCTGTCACTGTTGGCGAAACCGCCGGAGAGGGGGCACGGCTGGGTCGCAGTCATGGCCGGTAGAGAGTTAAAAGTCGGGACCACGCACTGAGAAGGGCTGTCTCTCACTGTAAAATCTGTGGAGAAAAGAGAATGAACAATAAATCAACCCCAATGTGACCTCAACACAAGATTACAAACAGGAAATTTCACGCACAACATGGTTAAGAGAGCCTGACAACAGAATTGTTGGGGACCGTCGACCCTTGCGTTGTAAACTCACTCTGTGGGAGGGACGCTGTCCTGTTCTTCACCATGGTAACTGCATACTTATCCTGAAGTTTCTAAGTAATACAAATGACAGAGGCTGGTTACAGCATGTAAACAACTGACACAAGGACAGGCACAAGTAGAGGTGAGTAGTTCAAACCAGTTTTATCAAGACAATAGTCACCTTCAAACATGGGGGGACAGATTCCTTACAGCCCTTATGGACAATGGCTGTACAACCTGGGACAGAATGATGTTTTTAAGTTGACTTATTTGGAGTTTTGGCTACAAAAAAAAAAAATACTTTTTTAGAGTTACACTTTTACTTACTGGAGCAATGCAGCAGGTCCTTTCCAGATGCTGGTTTCTCACACACCACACACACGGTGGGGCCTAAACAGGAGCCTGTGTTGAACCGATGTCCGTTCAGCTGCCTGTCCTTGGACTCTCTGTCCTTCCCCTTCCCCTTGGAAAACCACGTCGGAGACATAGGCGTAAACAAAGAGGCCATACAGGCAGACTGACAACTACAGAGAAAAACAAAACTGTTCCTCTGAACAGGAACTCTGAGCAAAGCAGGCCTTAATTCATAGTTCTATAAACCAGGTTTTTGTCAGGTTTCTATTTGCAGACTGAACCCCCCCCCCCCCCTTTTGTACGAGCCTGGAAGGAATCCTCAAGTTTTTTCCAAACCGTAAGGAAGTCCACACACTAGGAAATGGAGCATAGCATAAACAACAGTTGCAGGTTGGGGAGGGATTCCAGTCTCTGTGCTGACTAAACAACAGGGGATTAATCATTAAAAGGAAAGAGGATAGACACCATGTTTGGTCTGTCACTCTGACCCGAGTTATTTCCCCGAAACGTTTCCTGGTTGTGTCACCGAGAGAGCAGAAAGACAAGAATCATATACTCCTTACCTGGGTCTACACCTGGGATACTGGCCTGTACAAAGGTGTTATAACATTTAATACCTTTAATATTCCTATAAGCCTAAATAGTCATTTAATCAGCCTGCACCTATAGAGGAAACACTTGAATGAGGACATGACTTTTTTTAAGCTATCAAACTATGCAGAGTGCAGTGCATGTAAAGCTGGCTTGAATGTACAGCATTATATTCTAGTCTTTAAAATTTGATTTTTGCGTAGAGGAGTGGACTGTTTGTGTTTGGTGTTTACCTTGGTCTTATTGCGTGTACTGGACATCCTGCTCTTGAGAAAACTGAAGGTACGAATGACTTTGTACTTCTCTGACTCCGCCTTTGTTGGGATGTTGTACTTGTCCAACTCCTCCTCTTCAATTCTGAAAGGAAAATCGTTGGGGAAAGTAATTGAAAAGAAAGTCGGATTACAAAAAATCCTGTTAGTCACTAAAATGTTGGGGGGGAAAAAAGAGTGTTCATTCTCTGCAACTCTGGGCTGTGAAAGTAAATTTAAGTTAATGCAATTGTTAGAGGCTACATACATGCAAAATGACAATCACAGACTTTTAGTGCATATCGTTAAAAGACAAGTTAATTATTGTTCTGATATTAGAGGAGGGAAGACAAGGAGAGTATAGGAAACGAGGAGAGGACAGGAGAGAGAAAAGGAGATGACGAGAGGATGAGTTTGTGGTTTGTTGTCAGGTGGAAACATGCTGTAAGTTTTGGTTAGAGGTAGTTTGTTTGTGGACGGTTAAGGATGCTAGAGCAGTCAAACAGGGGTCGACCCTCCCCACACATACTCTTTGAGGAACTCAGACAGGGTGAGATGTTGGAGGGACTCCGCCAGCTCCATGCTGCCCTCGTCATCAGCAGACTGGGCTCGCTTACGGAACCTAATCTCCCTGTAAAGAACAACGCGCGCACACACACACATACACACACGGGACACACACTGCCGTTTTAATGTTGATGAGAAGCCACGAAGGCAGACATGCTGGTTGTTCACTTCCCACACAACAAAACAGGAACAAGGTCACTATCAATGGGATATGGGAAACGATGCATTTTGTTCTTTTACACCATCTTTTAACCCTGTTTCTGTCTCGCGTTTTCCACTAGGGGGAGCTACTGAAATGTGGCAGCTCCATTAGGGTGTTTATAAAGTGGCAGACAGAGGAAATATAAAACAGTCACTTTTTTTTTTCCCCATACTAGATTCTGCATCCTTTCAAGTCATAAAGCATCATTTGTTTGTGCATTGTAACATACAGCGCACGTACTATCCGTTGCGACATGTACCCGTGACGCAGCTGGTCATATCTGAAAATAAGCTGCACAGGGGCAAGATGACATAGATGAAAAACAGAGCAAAGGCCCTGCGCATCAGAAAAGCAGGGCTGGAAGTAGATCAGGGTCACACTGGTATCTGTACTCTGTTGTCACTGCCTCTGTTGTCACTAGAAAAAACCCAGAAAGGATCAAAACACCAGCAACGCACAAACAAAGAAGTACAAAAGAGCTTCATAAAAGACGGCAGCAAACTTCAGAGAGCGCCCGCTGTCACCACGCAACCTGGTCGTCATGGTTACCCACATGTGTAGCTCCTGGCACCGGGGATTACATATTTGATGAAACATACTGTCATTTTAATTAAGAGCGAAAGCCCCAATGAGAGAGGCCCAATGTGAAAGGCTGAGTGACTTAGAATGAGGACAGAGAAACACTGAAACTCATAAGACAGAAAAGGGAACCTGGAATACAATGTAATCCAAGTAAAATAAAAGCAAGGCATAAATACCTTTTTTCGTGCGACTGCTCTGATATACTGGAGACTCTTTGCTCTGTGAACATAAAGAATGAGGAGAAGCTGTGACAACACATTTGAAATTGACAGGAAACGCACCATATATTCAGAGAAATCCAAAGATGACCCCCCCCCCCCTTTTAGATACAGTCAGGGAGCAGAACAAATAGCATTCATTAAGACTGAAGCCTCATTCTTATCTTCAGACTGTTTCAGAGCGAATATTTCAAAAAAGGTTTCATTTACATGCCAGGGGAGCTGTTCGCCGTCTGAACAGGCAAGCGCTTGAATATAACCACAATTGGTATGCAAAGTCACAGAGACGATCCGCAGGTACGCACGCAAGAGGGAACAACACATATGAAAGCTGTAGCACAGGCAGACACAAAGAGCTGACCCCTCAGAGACACCTCGTATCTCTCGCCAGCCTGCAGATGCGCATCACCGCAAATGCAATTGCCTCTTGCGCTCCCACTGCCACTCTGATCACAACAAGGCTCCGTCATGATTAGGAAAGCCATGCACAGACACACATGCAAACACGCGCCAAGGCTATTACAGTTTCATGATGCTAATTTAGTTTCAGTTATTGTTTCAATTCCGCTCTTTCTAATTCCACCAAATTTTTGCTTGTAGTTTAGTTTTGCATGGTTCTGCACTCCAGCATGAGCTTTTAGCTCTCCCACAAATATATTCACAGATTTTACATTTAAGATGATTGGGGGACATAATAGCAGTTGCTGTTGAATTTTCATTTCACGTTCAGCAGGGTACATAATTTGCATTTTTCAAATAACGTTGGATAAGTGCCCCTGAATTAGGAAAGCAACTCGCAGGCATGACAAAAAGCGCTGCTCTCTCAACACACGGGAGAAAAACTAAACGTTAGAATCCCATTTCTGTTATGTTTGAACCAGGCAACAGTTTTAAATCCCATCTACTGTGCTATTTCTAAAAGGTGCAAAATAGATTTTTGGCCACTTGGGACTTGGGAGCTGCGGGAACAAGCTGTAAACACAAAAGGGTTTATTTTAGCTTTTTCTCTGAAAACAGCTGCTGATGAGGATGGTGAGAATGGACCAAAAACAATGAGCTAAAACATACTACGAAGCTCTGCAAAGCTGAGAGGAAGTGCAGCGTCGGGAGTTAAACCTCTGTGGGTTAGTGGTGTATTACTCACGTGATCACTTGTTCATACCAAAAAAAACCCACTGATTTTAGTTGCTTTAAATTTATTTTTTTGTCTTTGAATCAAGTCAGACGTTTTCAAACTTCAATTTTCAGCAGTTTACAATGTTAACCTTGACTCCACACACACACACACACACACACACACACACAAGCACTGACACTGGCAGCGGTGTGCTGGCTATGCTGGGCCTCAGGGCAGTGTGACGGCTGCAGGTGTCCAGTACTTACTACTACCAGGGTGGAGCAGAGACAGAGATTTAGACAGAGAGAGGGCCTGAAGGAGAGATCGGCTGTGGCTGACACTGTGGAGCGCGGCATCTACAGGGCACAGTGGACAGAGGGCAGCTCACACATCAGCTACAGAGGGTGCAAACTATCACCGCCTACTGTCAACTCCGGACTGAGCTAGTAAGCCACTATTTCATGCCGTGGTGTAGGTCCGTTGTCAATAATAGAATCCTTAAAAAACTAGAATCCTTTTCTATATAACTGTTAAAGGAATATTTTGACATTTTGGGGAAATACGCTTATTTGCTTCCTTGGCGCGTGAGAGGATTTCGAGTTGATAACTCACAATATGCAATACCGATATTCATATGTGCAATAATGTAAATCCAATATTTTTGAATACATATATATATATTTTTTTTTTCTATTGTTCTTTGCATACTATTATCTTATACGCTGGACTTCTTCCCCAGGCCTGACGTCACAGTGTTTAGAAAACTCCAGGAAATCACGGCTCCCCGTCAAGAAATAGTACGGAGTCAAACCACAACTTGTTCTTACACTTTTTTGTATTGAATGACGAAATAAGTTAAAGAAAAAAAAACAGCGTTAATTACTGAGCTCAGAGCCAGGCTAGCTAAGCTAAGCTAAGCTAACTAATGTCTTCCTTGCAACTTCATAGCATGGTATTGATCTTTTCATCCAACTCTTGGCAAGGAAGCAAATAGGCAGATACATTTATTGGAAGTTGACTGCACTTTACCTTAGTACTGACGCTATCTAGCACTAACAATCTTGTGAGGCTGCCCCATTAGTGACACAGCAAACAAGTGAGGTTAGTTTATGGAAACATTGTTAGTTAGGTGTTAGACCAAATTTCTGACTATGTGAGGGAGTGAACAGTCCCAGTGTTACTGACCAGGGCTGGTATCTGAAGTGCGGTTGTCCCGGGCAAAACGAGCAGGACGCAAACTGATTTTGGGGGATGAGTAGGAATAGGAGCGCAGTCGAATGCCCCGGTCACCCAATTCCTAGACAAGGGGAAAAGAAATATTAAAAACGTAAGACTTCATGTGATGTAAGGAGAAGTGTACGCATTTGGTGAAAGCGGGCGAGAGCCTGAGATTTTACTTTTAAGATGGGTTCACATGCTGAGGAGGCAGATTGGCTGCGAGTGCAAGAAAGGTCAGGGGAGGGACGAAAGGTCTCCCTTTTGTCTTCGCTTTTCTCCACATCTGATGAGAACGGGGAAAACGGAGACTTCGGCTCAGTGCTGTCCTCTCCACTGTCAACTTCCAGAGCCACTAGACTGGGACTGGAACAATAAAAGGACCAGTTTAACACAGAGACACACCGGCACCCGGACAACACCGCCCTCTGATTGGGGGAAACGTAGAACGATATTTAATACCTGAGGTCGCAGGTGTCCATGGGCGGACTTCCTCCCTGATTGGTCAGCTCAGAGGAGGCGGGACGGTTCAGCCTGGCCAAGGCCTGGTCAGCAAGCGAGAGTGGGGGAGAGCAGGGTGCAGAGGCAGAGCAGAGGCCTTCTGGATAGGGTGGAGGAGTGTCGGTGGCTAGCAGGAGATCTTCGGAGTCCACCGTGTCCCACAACCCACTGTCCGTCCCCGTGCTGTCCCTGGTCACTCCACTGACTGGATTTGTACTGTGCTTGATGTCGACATCTTCGGCCTGAGGTGGGAAAAGGTGCAAAAGAACGAACCAACAAATGTTTTTAAAAAGTAGCAAAACAGAAAAGATTAAAAACGGAGGCTTAAAGAGAGAGGGTGACGTATGACCTGTATCCGCTGTGTGATGGTCAGATCGCTGCTGTTGATCGTGGAGAGCAGAGGGTCTGTGGCACGCTGGGTGAACAGGCTCTGGTCTACACTGGACTGCACGTGATGCCCATTTACTGTGATAAACATGCGGCACAATCTCAGGATAGCTTCGGTACAGTTTATAATAATTCAAACACACTGCTTCTCTTTGTCTCCCCTCCCTTTTCCCCAGTAAAGATTAAATACTCTGCAGTACTGTACTGTGCGAGATGTCTACTAGGAATTTGGTTTCATTCTGCTGAATGATTTACCGTCACAGCACACGGTGAGAAGCCCCTTTTCATCACCATTATTCATCCCAACATCAGCCAGATACTGTCTGATTGAACACAGAGAGCCGCTCTCAGAGTAGCGTGAGACATCTTAACCAGACTGCCTGACACCAGACAACAAAAACACATCAACTACCAAGAAAGCCTCTCACAGACATGCTCCAGCAGATGGGCTATGAGAGAAAATAAATTACCAAAACATGTCATAATATCTGACTGTTTTCAAATTTACTTTGGTCCCGAGGAGCCTTCTGTTCTTCTTCTAGTAAGTTCATTATGCCAGAATTCATTGATCTTTCATCGCATAAATGTCAAGGCTTAGAGTAAAGAAAGGAAAATGTGATGAGACACTGCATACCGACTGTTTGACCTTTAAAGGTTTGTTTTCAGAGAAACCTTCACATATCAACCTTACCAGCAAGCTGTCTATTTTCTGGAACAAAGTGGATTATTGACATGTGAGTCATGCTCTTTTGTATTTACCACATCTGCATAATACAATATTTACATACACCCTCTCTGTGACGGGCATACAAATTAAAAGACCATGCTTTTAATACCTGGGGTAAGTTTTAACTCTTTAGAGCCAGTATTCATCATTACCACAGAAAACTCCTCTGTCTTCATCTTTTAGCCACGCTTGCGACGAGGCTCTTGGGATGGCATGCATTGCTCCATCATCAGCTCAAGGTTTTAATTTCCAACCTCCTCTGTACTTTGTGTTTAATTAGCACTGATTAACGTTAACAAGATGGCAAAAATGAGCTGCTAAACATCAGTATGTCAGCATTGTCGTGTGGAGCAAGTTAGCACGCAGACATTAGCATTTAGTAGCCTCACAGAGTTGCTAGCATGCCTGTAGCTTCTTAGACTTGTTACTTTTTTAACATGAGAAAGCTGACAAAACATGCATTTATAAAGATTGACAGAAGTATTCATTATATATATTACAATTGAATTTGTACCAGTGTTACTTAACACGTTGTCACCGGGTGCATGTTAGCACGCTGATGTTAGCATTTATCCCAAAGCACCGCTGTGATAAAGTACAGCCTTATAAGAGTTGCAAGAATGCCTGTAACATGTTTTAACATGTGGAGACAATTTTTGCTCCTTTGCATAATGTTGCATCATAGACGATTACATGCTTTGTATATAGACTTATTAATCTGTATAATAACTTTTGCTGCTACATGTGTATAGTGCAGTTACAGTACAGTACAATATGTCCGTCTGAAATGTTGTAAAGCAGACGTTCAAAGTAGCATGAAGTTAAACCCCCTAATAAATGTACTTAAATACAGTGCTTGAGTAAAGTAACGTTGTACAGCTACCTGCACCCCCGTTGACATGATTGCATGGTATTTCTAACAATGTGGAAAATCACCTCCATTTTCGAAGCTCTCGGTGCACTTTCCACCCAGACTTTGATGTCTGGACAAGCCATGCCTGCACTAATGTAAGGGAAATCCTGGGCATCACACAGGCATTTCCTCTCTGCTGCTCTCACACAGCGGAGACATTGGCACGGAGATCAAACACACAAGGCAGACTTCTTATATTCATTCATTCTATACATCTAGTTTGCGTCTCTGTCTGCCTGCTTTCATTTTATGAGCACAAATCAAACGGTCAGTGTGTGTGCAGCCTCACACACAGATACGAAAATCCCCACTCTTATTTAATTTAAAAGGATGGGTGACAGACTGCAGCAGCAGCGGCGGCGGTCTCAGCTGGTAGACTAATTGTCACACCGGCAAGCTCCAACAATAACTCACACTGCTGAGTTATGTCAGTCCTTAGGATCATTTCGACAGATCTGGAAGAAACAATAAGTCTGGATGACAACTTTGTACCACGGCGGCCTGGAGACCCTGTTATCGCAACAAAAATATTCAGCTCAACAGCGAGTTTTTGATGACTTGAGCAATACAGAAGAATCTGCAGTCTGCTTCAGGAGGAAACACTGGGATCAACGCCCCTGTGTTGTCACTCATCGCTACTTCACGAAGACGCGTTATCATACACACACTCCCACACACTTTATGGTCACATAAACATTAGCATTCCCAGAACCGTGGCAACGCCTGAAACGTTTGAGCACCCCATCTCAACAGTTTTTACTAGCCAGTGAATGTTTGCACTAGCTAAGCTTACACAATCTCGCGTGCACACGTGTGGTTAAAGGGAACTCAAGGTTAATGCACGTGGCTCGCCTAAAACGTCAGCATTTGTAAACCTACAGCATTTCGGCTTGTTAACGTCGCACCCGTCTCCTCAATTCGAGCACAGGGCTCAACCGGCCGATCCAGGGGAGATTCAGGGGAGGGGATGGCAGGGCCACAGGCCAGAGGGGGGCATCTCCCAGTTCAGACAAGAGTTTGAGTGGGACAAGCCTGACCCCATTCCTGTCTTTGTCCTAGTGACAGGGCAGATTCCTGGACTTTCAGACTGAGTCATTGTGGAAGCCAACGGGTAAACGCTCAAGCGGCACTGCCTGGAGACATTCTGCAGTGGGATAATTCATCCATTTAATCAAAGAAAACTGCTCATCAACCTTAGACAGAAGTGAATCCCTGTTTGTGTCTGTGAAGCACCAAGGGTATTGATTTCCTATGATGTGATTCAAAACAGAGCTCTGCATATCGTGCCAGCACCACAAGAGAAAGGATTCCAGTCAGGGCTTCTCAACCAGCTTATTATGCGTTGTTCCCACACCCTGCTGTTCAGTACGGCCACAAATATGCTGTTGTGTTCTTTATGAATTACCCATTCATCATTTAAGCCACATGGAGCTCCTTGCCTGTGCAAAATAAAAATATTTAACCAGAAGTTCATGCATGACATACAAACACCCTCCTCCCAGGAAGAGTCGTGTTGACGTTTCGACATCAGGAACTCTGGATATGACAGAGGCAGTGGAAGCCAGATTGCCAATAATATTAAAATGGAAACATTATTTTGGTCTGGATGAGTTGCTCCTGTGTTTGCCGAGCCAAAACGTTGAGCAAATAAATCAATCATTTAACATAAATCCTTGAGGTTGGTAAGTAGATTGATGAGAAGAAAAGGGAAGAATTACCGGATAAAGAGGGTGGGTACTCGTCTACATCATCGTCGTCGTCCAAAGACAGAACAAGCTGTTCTTCAAAAACCTTCAAACAAACCAGGAAAAAAACACACACACAGAGGAAGCAAGGCTCTCAGGAAAATTCAAGTATTATTTACTTTAAAAACGACAGAACGCACACACAGTTTGCACGCAAGGACCAGCAACGAACTTAAGAGGCAAATCTATAAACATTTACGGCACACTCTGCACCGCAGACTCACATTATATATATCTGTATGTATACTCACATTGTCCACCCGCGCGTGCTCTCCCACTCGGTGCCCCTTGCCAATGCCTGTGCAAAATAAAAATATTTCACCAGAAGAAGTTGATGCACGGCACACGAGCGCTCTCCTCCTCCTGCAAAGAAGAGTCAGGTCCTCTGGATATGACTCTACTATCCAGGAATGGAAAACTGGCCAAAGAGATGTTGTGCTCGTGCAAAGCAGCAGGTCCAGAGGAAGAGCACATACTCCCCACTGTGAGGTTGTTATTTCGAGAGGATTAATGGACGGCTGCTGAATTCGGGACAGGGTTAAGGTCAATACTGAGGTACATTTCCTACTTACCTTTATGAGTCGATACTACCATCTGCCATCTCTGTGATTACCAAAAACAGTGGCCACGGGTTAAATGAGAGCTACCAAATGTGTGTATGTGTGTGTGTGTATGACAGAGAAAAGCAGACAGAAAAATAAAGGAGCTAGCGGCAGCACTGAACGTGTGCAAGGATCTCTCTCTCTCTCTGTGTGTGGTTGCACGCCAGCCTGAACATGTCACCCCCAGGAAAAAAAAATTCAATTCCCCTCTAAGTTTTCTCTGCACTCTCTGAGGAAGAACAAACACATGTGTAAAGGAAGAGTGTGCCTTTTATGGCTTCTGTTGGAAGTGTTTTCTTAGTCTCTTTGGGATGTAGGTGATGGATGTCCGACCAAATGTCTGTTTGCTCAGGGGGGAACCTGTGGTGGTTCAGTAAAGTCTGCACGAACAGGCGGCAAGTAAGAGCTCTTGGTGGATGCAGACACACCTGTGATGGCAATACTAAAGCTGCAAGTGATGACTGTTTTTACTAATGAGAAATCTGTCGATCATTGTTTTTCATTAATTAAATAGTCACAGTGTAAGAAAAGAGCAAAAACAACGGCCATCGCAATTCCCCAGAGTCTCCAAATTGCTCATTTTGTCGGACAAAACAAAAGCGCAAAATCCAAATAGTTTCAGTTTAGAGTGATATAAAAACAGAGACAATCAGCATTGCATGGTATATATATACCAGGAATCCTGAAGTTAAATTCCAGACCTTTTTAAGATGGTTTCAACATATTTTAAGGCTGCAACGCCACAAGTTGTAACTGGTTATCAGCAACACAGCTTACATTTATAGTGCTACACCAGTACATTTATTTTGAGATTGCAAAACGGTCTTAGTTTGACCTAGTTCAGATCGGCCGCGAGGGAACAAAACTCAAGAGAGCAAAGTAGTGACTAACCCAAAGGCAAGGTTTATTAAAAGTAATAAAACTCACTCTCTCCCACATTTCCATTTGGCCTAAGAAATACAACATTTTCCATAAATGACATTAAATCATAGGCAGTCTGTCTGAATATATGTTCCAAAAAACAATACCTCATAAAATGCAGCTTAAGATGTTTTAACACTTTTCACGGGTCTTAATTTGTGCTAAACTGATTTCATATGTTCTAAGATCCAGCGGATACGCTGCATTGAGAAGCTGCTTCATAAAAGTATTAAAGGTTTAATTGATTATCCAACTAATTCAGCTAACTGACAAATCATTTCAGCACTACACTACCGACGACTACGTCTGTCGAGTCTGTATGTGCTCACGTCACTCTGTATGCGGGTGTGCACGTGCATCTGCGTGTCTGGCTCTGTGCGTGACTTCTGCGTTTCGCGGCTCATGTTACACAGCTGCTGCATCCATGTGACAGCTGAGGTGTGGCGAAGGAGGTAGAACACAGATTATGCACATCTGGATGATTGCACTCACCCGTGTCTCATGTAGGAGTATCGTGGGTGAACAGACACTTGATTACAACCGATTAATTTAATTGAGTACTGTGTCAAGTACTTCTAAAGTCAGTAATTCTATTCAGAAATTCTTGATAGCGTTGCACTGCACTACTTCCTCATGCAGGTGGATCGTGATAAAAAGCATCTCGTGAGGCATCTCCGAGTCACTGATAACCAAACCTCATTGTCAGATGGCGGCAAATGCGTCTGAAGGTATAAGGACACTATAAACAGGAATTCACTACTTCATACCGCACAGAATTTCCTTTAGTGAGTCACCTTACCTTCATCACTAGGAAGTAATTCATCTTTGCCTCTCTTGTCTGCCTCGCTATCAACTTTGAGCTCATTGATCTGGAACAAAAACAGATCTCTTGTTAACACAGTCGCACTGTAAACTGTGCATCGGAATCACCAAATAACAGTTAAAAGCAAAATATTATGACATTGTACAGATATATGGTCATAGCGTCGTAATTATTGGCTGCAAAAATAGCAGTTAAACTGTAAAAGCACCACCCTGCAGAGTAACTAATGTGATTAAATATTTCCAAACATCATGCAAATTCATTCTGCACAAACTGCCATAACTGCATCCTGATCCATCTCTCCTTGTCATGTTACCCGCTCATGCCCGCTGATTTACTAGCTGCGATAGCTGGCAGCGTTTTGTTTACCGTTACTTGCTCAACTGTTATCAAAATGTCTGATTGCACGTTGAAGGGTGTGAGAGTCAAGGGCTTACTGTTTACACAAGCCAGAACAAAACCTGTGCAAATGGCCTTATCTCGACGGCAGCGGCACATTACATCATGCACAGAGACGCATGGGAGTATTTAGTAGCCATTTCTGTCCCATATTATTACAATAAGGATTTTAAATAAAGGTGTTCCCCGGTGGTTTCCTCTCACCAGTTTCAGGATGCCTTGTTCTCCCAGTCTGTCTCGGTAGATCACAATGCCGTCCTGAGGGCAGCTACCGGGTGTCTGCCGCACAGTCAGGGTCAGGGAGTCCGTCCCGGGGCAAAACCTCAGCATGCAGGAGCTGTCGGACCACACACACCACACACCTGGAACAGGGCCGACTACAGGACCTGGAGGACTGATGAGGAGAAAGAAAGATGCAAAAACACCCAGAAGTAGAATGAAGTGAGGTTAACACAAAGGGGAATTTAATGAGAACGTGAAGGAGCCTCCCTTAGGAATCAGCCTCATCAGGAGTCTTCATTAGTCATCATGTAATCTGATTGTTTGCATTTTTTTTTAATTACCATTTGTACGCTTCGTCTCCACTGACAAGATCTCAAGCTTTATCACCGAAATGTTGAGCAAGACTTACCGTATCATCCGTTTCATTTGTTTACAGAGCGGGTTTTTATAGTGTATGTGTGTTATTTCACCAAGGTTAAAGTGCATGCGTGGTCTTCTCTAGGCTTCCCTGAGCTGATAATGTTTGAGTCATGGCAAAAATGGTCTTGGATCATGTGATGTTTCTAGCAGCTCATTAATATAATAAGGAGCTAATAGCGTGCCATTTAAAAAAGGTTCCAGAAATACTTTTAACTCCTTAAATAGTTCCAGAAATGCAGATGTTTCTCTGTGAAACTTAAGGAAAACATATTATTGGTTGTATGTCCTTATGCATTACAGTAGCATTCTCACAAATGAGAGACTCTGTCACTTCAGGATTGGACAAACAGGTCAAATCATAGCCTTACGCTGCCAGCACTCTGAACATGGCATGCTGTCCGTCCTTCTGAGCCAGCTGGAGAGGTGTGTCTCCGTCCTGGTTGGGCAGGGTCAATGCTCGCTGGCCTCTAGGTTGGTGAATTAAGAATCGGGAGAGGTGGACCAAACCCAAGCGCACTGCCAGGTGAAGGAGGGTTTCTTTGGGCTGAAGCTCAGCAGCTGGAGAAAGAGACAAAGAATGAAGAGCGAGAATAATTTGCAGGCCGAGACACACTGTGCTTTACTTTACGCAAAGTAAACCTTTCCATCAATCTTCAAATTGATCATGGTATGGAATTCTACACATGCACGCTCAACTCTGTGCAGAAGTACAGATCATCTGCTGCATATGTATGGAATGTAAGAAAGTAGCAACCCGTGCAGATGAAGGAATGAAGAGTTGTTGGTTACACAAGGCCTGTAGTATATCATTAATACTACTACCTAGAAAAACCTGATGTTTCACCTGCTGTCAAACTGTCTGTTTCTGTCTTTTGCCTCGTGCACGGTGGAGCATAATGGACTATAAACAATAAGCATGAGGGCATATAAACAGTCCTGATTCACCGTGACTCTGAATGATGCTTTGACATGCACTCTCTAGGCTAAAATCCTGTAGCAGCACAGGGTGGCAACAGCTCAGCACAGATCCTCCATATACACCATCATTGTTTTGTAAGCATGGGATGAAAGCCTCTTTCAGAGAGGAGCAGACAGTGCTTCACCTTTGGGCCTTCCCTATAAGTGTGGGCGAGAGCTGGAAGTTGCCACGGTGCAATCTTTCGAAACCCAGAAACAATGTGCAGAAGAGGTCAGCTCCTAAGTTTCTCTTTTACCTCCAATGTGCAGAGGGAGAGCCCTGAGATGAACTGAATCGTCCCAGCCACCTCCACAATGGCGCCGTTAATTGTGACCCAGTTTTGGGGCCGACTGAGAGGAGTGGATACTGAGCATGGTCTTCAAGCAAAGGTCAACAAAAAAGAATGTCATTGTCAAAAAGGCCAGTAAATAGTGCAGGACAGCGCCTGTGCTTTTGCACCATGCCCCTGTTTTGCATGGACATTTGCTTTTTCTAAGCGCGCCGTGTACATACTATATTGTACTGCTGTCACCCACTAAGACTATATGTGACTAAACAGGACCTTTACAGAGGGATCCTGGCTATCTCTGGTCTCAACTACTTTTCCTTCCCATGTTAATAAAAAACAGCCTGCAACTGTAAGGAGGCAGTAAACTGTTTGCACCAACTCTATCAGTTCAGTATACTTATCCTTACCAGGGCATGTGATCTTCTAAATTTCTTTAAATCTCATTGAAAGTGCACCTGTGTTCAATTTATATAGTAACACCATGGCATGCTGTGAATGTTTCACCCTCATTTCTTAATAACGAGGAGAGGCTTCACTGCGTTGAAATAATGAAACATCATAAATAACAAAATCTGTGGCCAGACGCCAGGAACAACTCTGACACAGCTGTGGTGCAAAGGAGAGGGAGGGCAGTGCAGAGGAGGGCTGTGGGAGTTGATTTAATAGACGCAGAGGTCTGCAAGACAACTCTAATCTGACTGAAGAGGAATAACGGCAGTAATTGCTCCGTCTTTGGAGCACACCAGCCTCCGCCCGCTCGCCCACCCGCCCAGCTGGCTGTCTGGTCCTGCCCATCATGTGATGAAAGAGTTGGGCTGCAGAGTCAGATCTCATGTTGTGTTTGAAACCTGCAATGATATTAACCTGAAGGACTAATATTGTGCATTAGATAAAAGGTTTTTTTTTTACCTCAGAAAACCAACTGACAGTTGTTTGGTATGAGATTTACACTTTGATTACAATTACTTGAAAAAGTACTGTACATCTGCAAATATAATTGAACCTCATTAGCTTGCTAGCTAACGTTACTGTAGTTGTGGATGCACTGCTGCTATAACTAAGTAGCTTAACAACATAAGGGAGAGAGACACACTATACTAATAATTGCAAGTTTGGTCATTTGACGATGAAAATAACTGATAAGCATTACACACTTTAAATAATACTCAGGTATCAGGTAAGCTGAGAAAAAATATATTATAATTATCAACCAAAACCACTGATTCTAATATGAGTCATTTTCGACCCAGTTGTGGTCCGAATGATCTATGTAATGGTTCCAATATTCAACATGTCTTTCCAGAAACAGTGTCCCCTTGCCTTTACTCTGGATAATCGAGGCCTCTAGGACTTATTGCTCTCAATGGAGACTGGAAATTAATTCACACAGGTGTAGACCTCCTACATGTGCTTTGTTTTGGTTAGACTGTTTAAATGATTCATACAGCACAACATGCAGACCCATCTGTGCTTCAGAAGTGCCAGAAAGCATCAATAGCAGACGAGGACCGGAGTGGTTACAGAATTACCTCCAAGACCGCAGCTCTTAAGTTACACTCTCACTTCCTATTTCATTACCTTCTCTTGGCTGACTGTGATCAGTGTCTTTCCACTGCTGAGGGTAATCCATGTTGGCCATAGCTTGTGTGATCTTTTCATCCATCCGCCTCAGACCAGCGTCATCACCTGAACTTTCCTCCACATTGCGCTCTAACCCTACAGCCGGTAGCTCCTCGTCAGCTGCCTGCGCCCACGTGGAAAACCTCTTCAGGACTTCGAGGTAGCTCTGGGGGCCGAGCCGGTCCCTGTTCGCGCTCAGGTACTCCGCTGCCTCCTGGGCAACGTCCCTGAGGTATTCCAGAGATGCTTCACCCTCGCATGGCTTGACCTGGTCCTCTGCGTAAAAGTAGGATGTGACAGAGACAACTTCCCCGAGCTCATGGCCTGCAGGAGAGGGAGAAAATCATGATGGGAGGTAGCGAAACAATGACAAGCAAAGAGAGGAATCGGAGTGTTGGTTGTCGGTCGACTGAAGAACATACCGGGAACTGTGAAGCAAAGGGTCAGCCCATCATCTCCTGTTTTTGCTGCGGTCACATGTGTAAGTTTAGAGCCTTGCACCGCAACATAAAACTCTGCGTCTTCTGGGGCGCTGGCTTGTAGCCTTACATGGGCCTCCACCTGTCCCTGAGGTGAGATAAAGAAAATCCATTTCATTGCCTTTACAGTTCAACTCATGTATATAAGTCACAGTCATAATAATCACTCGCTACCCGTGTTAAAAAGTACATCATCATGCACTGAAATGTTATATTGTAATAGCTCCAATTTAAAGTGGATACAGCTGTCCCTCTTATCACTCTGCTGACACGTTCTGATCACCTGTAGTCAGTTTCACAAAGTTCACTGTACTCATTGTACTGGATGGAACAAGGAGAAATTGGGCAGCAGGGGGAAGAAAAAAAAAGAAAGAAAGACACCAGTCCTTTTCTCACAACGGGAGAGGGCTGAATCCTACTGAGCGTCTAAATCATGATGCACCTTCATAATGGGATTCATTATTTCGATTACACCATTGACCTTGTTTTTTTATTGACATGCATCACCCCAAAGATGCCCACCCAGTTTCTACCGTCTACTGAAGACATGGAGGGCGAGAGAAGCTCCCGACGCGCACAGACGCGTTCTCTCTGTCGCTCGCATCATTCACTGCATCCGAAACGTTTCTGCAGCATGTAACCACTGATCCAGGGATGCCAAAGCATTCGGTTACCAATGGAAGAGTGAATGCAGTGCCTCTTAGTCACTGACAAAACAAAGTAAATGTTTTTGTCCTCAGCAGCAATATAGATTACCAAACTGGGAAAATTATTTTCCTCTACAAGTTAGCTCAGAGTGCATCTTTCAAGTTCAAGACAGATCGCATACTTGGAGTTCTATGCTTGTGCAATATCCTTATCTTCTGTTTTCTTGTGCTCAGCGTAGGATTTTATCTTGTGATTTATGAGGACATCCTTAATTTAGCCTTTGTTAATACATGAGGCTAAGGCATCCATCATGTTCAAATGTATTATTAGGGTCTGCATCAGCTTAACTTTACACTTAAAGACTGTAACCATTTCTTCTAAAAGCTACCCAAAACTGCAATTTGTTTCTTCTCAATGCACCTCTGAGTCTGAGCCTTAATTCTTGAAACATTTTAGAGGGAGAGCAGCTAAATGTAAAGTATGAAGCATACACGATTGGTAATTACAGGTTTGATTGTGTATGGATTAAATATAATCTACATCATCATCTTTAAAAAAAATAGACTAATTGTCTACATCTACGCTACTGGCTGTGAGGCTGCACCTAGGCATAACAATGCTTTGAGCTAATGTCAGCATGCTACGATACGCTCAAGGCAATGTGTAGCAGGTTCACTATATTGTTTAGCATGCTAACATTTGCTAATTAGCATTAAACACAAAGTGAAGCTGAGGCTGATGGGAGTGTTATTCGTTTTTCAGGTATTTGATCATAAACGAAATTGGACAAATTAACAACTTAAAACGTTGACCTCAGGATGGCGCTAGACAAAAACTCCAGGCATTAACAAACATTACTTATTACCCGAACGACACTGGATCTTTGAGGCCGATATTGATATTTGGGAGTACAAATTCCAACAATGATATATTGGGGATTGTAAAGAAACAACACAAACAAAAAAACTATGTAATGGTGACAGTTCCTAAATTACCTCAAACCTAGTTTACGCTGATATATACACTGAAATATCTACAATAAGGAAATATTGCCCAATAAATATATATGTATCCCTGGCCAATTAATCAGTCTAGCTCTACTCTCTCTGTTACTACACTTCATCCTGAGGGGGACATGGATGTCTGTGCCAAAATTCCATGACAGTCCATCTAATAGTTGGCAAAACATTGGTGGTGCCAGATAAAATCATGGGATCGTGAAAGTCATTAGCATAGATCACCTGGGAACCCTGAATATCTGTACAACATTTTGTGTGAATCCATCTAGTATATGTTGAAATATTTCTCTAGATAAGTGAAAACTTTGACCTGTTGGTGGCGCATTTAAAAAAAAAAATTTCAGGGGATCAACCAAGTCAGTAAATCCTCTGGGGACCATGAATGTCTCAATCAAAGAGTGAACCGGTGGACTGACTGACAGACCGACATTGCCACCTGTAGCGTGGTCAATAAACAGAAAATATGAGACTAAGACTTGCTGAGCGTGATATGAATAGATTCTTATTTCTATACTACCTCTAAATTTGGCCAGGAAAGTGCATTTAGAGGTTGTGGTGAGATAGCAAGCTGCCTGCAAAAGGCCGCAGAGATACATGATATTATTTTCAAAATGCATCTAGAAATCTTGCTCTACACAACCTCGTAAGGAAAGACCACCGTGTCCCTGACTAATCAATCAATAGTAAGGCTAGCACAAAGTCTACAACTCTGACAGAGCCTTCAAACTGATATCGCTCTCCCCTTTATTTGCTTTGCCCCTAAACTCTTGGAGCTTTTAAGACTTGCTGCTTGAGACCAGGCTGTTGGTTTGGACTGATAATAGAGGTCTGACTCATTCTGCAGTTTCTCAGCTTGTTAAGTGCTAAGCTGCAGTACTACTTAGTGCACACTTACCACTGTTAATGTTATCGCTGATTGTTTTTCCCCCTAACAAAAAGATAAGTTGTCGCCCTGTGGTTTGTGCAGCCTTCCCGATTTCTTACAAGACTAGCTAGACACAAGGCATAAATTGTTATTTTGCATTTTGAGAAGATTTCATTAACATGTGCCGGAGTATCTTTATGTTTTCAAAGTAACTGAAATTGTATTTAACTTTTGCACTGGAGGGACTTTCCTCTGCTACGTTTTGGGCAAAGATCACATCCATTCTGCCAAACATTCTTCCCATTTATTGTGGCTTTGCAATATTATATTAACATCAAGAAGCTTTATCCATTCTCTATCTCTGGTGTTTGATTTTTTTGAAACTGTCCTCCAGCTATCATATTGAAATGTCCATGAAAGACACAGAAACATCTGTCAACGCTTATTTTTAATATCTTTTGATTCTGTTTTCACTCCTCCAAGGACGCTGTACTTCCAACTTAATTGTCCCAACAATCTGCAGCAGCCTCAGAAAATATTGGTTTACACAGGTGCAATTTGATCAGACAGTATTTGCTTGATCCTAACTGTATCTCCTGTGCCTTGGCTGAAGAGGAAGGAGGATGGCTGGCTGGTGATAAGACGTCAGACTGATGTGATCTACGGCCTTTTCTCCAGGCCTTTATCATGACACAACCTGATCCAGTAACAATGAAATATTCAACACCTTGTGGTTTCAGCTCATGCCTCCCATACGGCAGTTCTCAGGTCAGGCATAGTGTTAATTATGGAACATAAACATGAGGATGTTTATCACATATGCAATAGGAGTTTGATACAAATCTAAAAAGGCAATTGTGCAGTGTATATTACCTTACTATCACATAATTAGTGGTGGTTATTTATATTTGTTTTCAATAGAACATCAAATCCAAGGATCCACCAGCGACATGATTTTATCATTTCTCCGTGTTGTTGTCCATTTAGTGGGGGGAAATCAACATAAGATCTGCTGCCTGTGGTCTCCAGGAAACCAGCAGTCATCAGCTTTAGAGCTCTTTGCCATGATCTCCTGAGTGCAACACACAGGTGACGTCAGGGGAGCAAGATCACTGCCACTGCAACAACAAAAACAGCTCCAATAACAGTCAGTTCCTTTAGTGAGAAGACAGCATGACATCAGCGAGGACGGAGTATCTTTTTTTTTTTTTTTTGCTATGCTGCGAAAATGTGTTATGAATCCGACACAAATGAGATTTGGTCCCGTTAAGAAAAGTTCCATCGAAACAATGAAGTGTGCTGAAATCCTTCTTCTGTTACGGTCACTATAAATCATAACAACTTCATGGTTTGGCTTTGATCAAAAACCAACAGAGGGCTGAGAAAAGGCATATGCTGGGACCATTCTGCCAACTTCCACATGCTCAATCGATTTCATAAGCGTTCACACAAGCGAGTGCATCAAGCAAAAGCCCTTTTTCAAACTCATTCGAATGTTTAAAAGTGAAAACATTTTAGATATTTCTAAATCAAACAGACCCACAATGATATGTACATGAGCTAAAAGAAGTTCAGTGGACCAGAATCTCATTGGATCTCTTGCGGGTGACAGCTTGAACCTTGCTGTAGGCACATACCTCTGATTTAATCTGCTGTGCAAATGAGCTATTAATACCTAGTCTGCATGTCAGAAAATGCTGTCAGCTAAACTGGAGTGGTGCTACAAACATTTCATTTTCGAAGACAGGGCTGCAGGCATAGACTACATAATAATACCAAGAAGTATCTGGATTTTGTAGAAAATGTTTAGAGAAATTAATCATTAGTTAGACTCACTGACATTCTAGGTCTGCATTATTTAAGGAAGCCGCTGTATTAAGAGCACATGTCTATTTGTTCAAATAAAGGAGAATTGCTTTTCTTCCTTTATGATTGACTGGCTTATCGAAATATCAGTAAACGACTGGCAAGGTGAGGTTTCTCTGTTGGTTTGACGTAATTTGAAAAGCATGGCAAACACAAAAAAAATCATAAACCACAATACAGAGATACCCGCTAGCTCTCAAAGAGCACTGTGGTAACTGTTACCATCAAACCACAGTGGCAACTGAACAAACATGGTACATCAACGATATAGCTAATCTATCTCCATTTGCGAACATGAAGTTGTGCTGTGTTGAAACAATAGCTGCCATAAGGAAACAAGACAAGTGTCTACAGCCATGCAAGCAGCTCTGCGAGGCTGTATTCAGGCTAAATTGCTAAACTGTTATGTTTCACCCATAACCATAAAATGTCAACCTTGTGGTGTCAGTAGAGGAAAAGTCAGGAGATGGACCAAAATCAATAGGATTCATCCTCTGGGCACCACGAACGCCTTCACAAAATTCCATGGGAATGCATCCAATCCACGGTGGACTGACCAACAGGCTGACGGGACAACATCACCGTCCCCAGACCGACGCCGCTAGGGATGGCTAAAAATTGAAAGAAAAATGTTTGGGTTTTTTTTCTCCCCTGCAGCAGATTTGGACTTCTCACATTTCAGCTCACCAACATGAGCACACAGCCTTCTCTACTTCTTTGCTCACAGATACGCACCTGGACGAACAAAACCACTCTGACGTGAAATCCTGCACTGGCGCTCAATAAAACACACGAACTCCCACAATTTCTGCCGGCAATTCGATGCAAGGTTTATCCATTGATCCGGCCTAACAGTGTCTGCGATGGGCCTGCGCACTATGCATGTACGTGTGGAGGTGCGCCATAACACTTCACTAAGGGTGCTACAATAAGAGCCTTTATATCACAACAGTGCGCTGTGGTTTGCCCACACAAAGACCGGCATTGAAATCTGGATCTCATTCAGGAGTGAGACTTGCCCCTGTTGAGCTGTGTGACCTTAGAGGGTGGAGACGCCACTTCCTCCTAATGGCGAGGTGCATGTGTAAGAGCCCGTAATGATTCACATGCCTGGGTTTCAGACCGGTCCTCAGTCAGCTTCTCCCGAGTGAGTGGAGGCAAAGGTTTCGGAGCGACCTTCCCGCCCACCTCCCCTCGTCTGAAACTGGTGACACAGCAAAACAAGCAGACACTCTGCTTACCAGAAATCTGGCAACGCTTCAGTGACTGGCCCACCCAGGCTTCCACACACACGGGAGAGCAAGGGCGAGCGAGAGAGCGGCAGAAAGAGAGAGAGAGAGAGATGACAGATATGGAGGGTAAAAGGAGGACAGATGGAAGAAATTAACGCAGCAGACAGAAACAGATGTCAAACATACAAAAAAATTATAATTCAAACACACCTGCACTCTAACGTGCGCCCAAAAGAGAAATGTGTGTTTCTTTAATCCATCCACCGGTGTACTCCTTACAGTGAAAAGGCCAAGGAACAAATGGGTATTCTCTCACTCTGGCGCCCATGTTTCCTGAGAAAGCCATGCTTTCAGTGGGCCTTGCCATTTGGTGAGCAGGCTGTGTAAAGGCCTGGCTTCCCCGGGGACTGAAACCCTCCTGGCTTGGGTTTCACCTGCGACCTCTGCACAGAGGGAGAGTCACGACTGAGAGAGCGCGCAAAGGGTTGGCTGGAGGGAAAGACTAGAGCGCTCTTATTCTGGTGAGGGGGAGAAAAAGCCAAGCTGGGTGTAAATATGGGAGGCGGCTCCTCAAGAGTTCACGCATCCACACAACCACACCCAAAACACAGTATAACACGTCAGACACTTACGGGAGCAAAACATATAGGCACTTACATATAGAGGCACCTCTCTTCTGTTCGCCTCCATTTTCTCTCCATCCACCAGAAGCCTGGGGAGGAAACAGTCACGTTAGTGCAGCGTCAGGATGATGACAACCAAAACCGTTCAACCTGTATCTTATCATATAACCATCCATTGTACTGATTTCATTGAAATGGTTTATAAAGTCTACGGCGAAAAGGAAACCAGAGGAAAAACAGATTCTGCAGCCAGCTAACGCCCGGGTTCAGGTTCTGGTGCGATGTGTAAAGGCGTATACACTCCTGCACATGATGCTCCGCTTACAGCCTTCAGGTGTTCTGAGACAAACCCGTACGGATGAAGCTACAATACCTACAGCAGAGCGTCCATGTCTTCAGGCAGCGTGCTGCAGTGGAGCAAAAGGGTGACTGTATCACCGGCACGCACCTGATCCGCCGCGACCTCTCTCTCAGCTGTGAATAGTGCATGACTTAAAGGCTGCACAGAGGTGTTGGCTCTGCAGGAGGCACTCTGTCCAGACTCATGTGCATGAGCTGGTGCCATAACAAGCCGTAACAGTTTTAATGTTTTTTTCTCTTTCAGGTCCCAATAAGTCCAATTACTTATTATTTTCATTGTCTATTAATGTGACAATAGCTTTCTCTACTAAATCGATGAATCGTTTGTTGCCCATCACGCGTTCGCAAAGCCCAGGAGGACGGCCTCGAAATGTGTTGGCTTTGTCTGACCACATACTGACAGTTGTATTAAACATTAAACAGAGAAAAGCAGAAAAACCTTACATTGGAGAAGCTGGAATCAGAGGATGTTTGGCATTTCTGCTTTAAAAATTGGTTTAAACGATGAACAAGTTATCAAAACAGTTTCTGATTATCGACTAACCCAATGAATCAACTGCTCATTTCAGCTCTGATCCCAATATTTTCAATATAACCCATTATTCCACAATCAAAATAAAATCCAATGGTTTTGCATGTTGACACTTACCGTACAAACTTTACACGTTTATAAAATCAGTGCAAATACAACTGTAAAGTGACACAACATCGAAACCAGGATCCAGTGTCCCAACAGCAGGTCTAGTCACATTATACTGTAAGACACTTACTGATGGCCTTTGGATTTATGGAACAAAAATATCACTGCCACCTTTGCGTGCTGTAATATTGTGTCCAAGTGACATCTTATCAATAGAAGAGTTAAATGCCACAGGCCTGGGCGTCCGACTCTGTTTTTAACCCTACTCGCATCAATGGGGCTGCACTATTAAGTGGAACTAGAGAAGGTTTTCGGTGTCGTGATGTAGAATAAACATTGTCCTATATGTTGGCAGGTTGCGTCCCATTACATCAACAAACCAGAATATTCTGGGTTGCTAGTGTTTATGCAAGGTGTAAATGGCACAATCTGAACACACTCTTGAGCTCCGAAACAACTTTCTGAACCACCAGCGAGCAAGAAGAACGCGATGGCGTAACGTGAGCCGGTAACATGAACGTGACACAGCACATGCAAGGACAACTGTTAAATGCGGACACCCCGTTTTTCTAGTCTGCACAGGCTCCGCGTCAGTCATTGTCCTCGGCCTGTCTTCAGCCTCTGACATGTTCAGTGTGAGTAAGAATCCTGACCTGGCTTTTGGCCAGGCACTCCAGAGCAGAGCGTGAGAAAAGAGATTATGCACAACAAGAGAACGCACGCTGTCACAAAGCATTTGGGAAGCTCATTTTGACATCTCTCTGTATGTATATATATACACATGCAAATATGTTCCAGTGTGCACAAGTTGATCCTGAACACTCTTTCAGGGCGATGCATGACTGGATAATCTAACTCCTCTCACATGACAAGCTGCAGTCAGTTACAGGCTGTACGAAAAAAGGTGCACCTTCCTGCTTTAAAGCCCTGTGGTGATTACTTTATTAAATTCACGTGCGAGACATTAGCATTTGTTACGCCTACATGGGGATGAATGTGTGGACTCCTCTGAAGAAGACGCCCGGAGGCAGCGATGGAGACTCCACAGTAGAACATGCTCGGCACCGTCGCTGTGACTTAAAGGCAGTCGGTTGCACAAACACGAGTGGTGATTATGTGACGCTGCCTTGGAAATAAGGCTGATCCTCGACTCAGAGAGGAGACAATAAACTACAGCCTCCTTTTCTGTATCCTGTTTCACATAGTATAATGGTAAAAGACATCTGCTAAGCCACTGGATGGACTGGTCGACACACTCTCACACAAAGAAGTGAGGCAGGCTTCTTTCTTTTTCCTGTCTTAAACACATTATCAGCACTCAGACATGTCCTCCAGGAGCAATGAATAACCTCTACCGGCTGCTCTCACCGGGAAGTGAAACTTCTGCATCAGAGCTGCAAAAGAACATGTATGAAGGAGTTTGGATTTGTTGTTGTTGTTGTTGTTGGTTTGTTTTTTACGTGCGTTGTGCCTGTGCACGCAGCAGTTGATCGCCTATAAATTAAAAAAAATCAATAAAAACGACAAACAAAAGTACAAGTGAAAGTCACAGCTTTCATCAAAAGCTTTTCCCAAAAGGAGATGAAGCAGCTTGCCATTACCTGCTGTCGCCTCTCTCTCTCTCCCACCCCCCTCTCTCTCTCTCTCCCTCTCTCTCCGCACTCGGTCCGATCTGTCGCCAACTCAAACTCGCACGACCACGTCCTCTTTCAACAAAGTCCTCTTCTCCGCTTGAGGAGCACGCAAAGCGCGTCCCGCACCCTGGTTCCGCATTTACCGCCGGCCTCCTCCGTGTCGTCGCTCCGGGAGAGAGACACAGAGAGAGAGAGAGAGACACAGAGAGAGAGAGAGAGAGAGAGACACAGAGAGAGAGAGAGAGACAGAGAGAGAGACAC
>JAVQJF010124729.1:0-13675 GCA_036023855.1 Gadopsis marmoratus | reverse complement strand
ACTCTGGCTGTGGGTGTGTGTGTGTGTGTGTGTGTGTGTGTGTGTGTGTGTGTGTGTGTGTGTGTGTGTGTGTGTGTGTGTGTGTGTGTGTGTGTGTGAGAGAGAGAGGGGCTTTCAAGGGAGGGTCCTTCAGGGTACAGTGGGAGTGCTAAAATGGGAGTGCAAAGGCAGGAGGGGGTTTGGCAGGGTGAGAAATCACAGCCTTAAGGTGCTCTACAGATTATTCCTGCTTCTCTTTCATCTGAGCCGTCGGGGGGGATGGGGGGGCATCATCCTCAGATTAACCGCTCCATCATGTCTTAAGCACTTTGGAACAAAAGTGGTGATGGAGAGTGAGGAGGGAAGAAAAGAGAAGGAGCTAGGAGAAGGTTTCATTAGCATGTAGCTCGAGCCTGTTGTGTGTTGTTGGGCGTGGCTGGGATGAGAAGAGCAGCGTGTCTGTGTATGTGTCCTCTCAGAGACATTGAGTGGGTGGAAAAACAAAGCATTGAGGATAGGAACAGATATAAACAGACCCAGCTATTTAACGCCTTCAAATTTACTTATGGTTCAATCGAGCCACAAATCAGCAGAAAACCCCTTTCATAACTTTATTTCTGAGTCTGATCAGTAAATTTGGATGCAGGTGAGGACAGAGAGAGACCCGGAAAGAAAAACTGAGTGAGAGGAGATCAAGCACAAAACGAGGTTGAGAAGCAGAGTGATGCAAGAGAAACTGGTGCAACAGTAAAGCTGCAGGTTCTGCATGACAAACCTCCATTCAAACAATGAGGTCACGCTCTGTATACATGCTGCTCTTCACATTCTTTTCATGCTGTGTTTCATTTACTTGCTATTACTATTACAATTACTAATAGTTATGTATATTGCTCCCCTCTTGATTTATTCTAATTTCTATTGTCATTATTTTACATTATGATTTGATTGTCACTGAAGTCACCCGGAGGTGTTCCCACAGAGAGGAATGACACAGCTGACGCCCTGTATGTGCACCAACAAACAACAGAACTATTTTCAGTCAAACAGACAAACAACAGAACCTTCCTTTGTGGAGAAAATTACAGCCAAACAACATAGTGCACGTTCTTTAATTACAACTGATCCAACCATCCCTTGCAAAAATTACAGCGTCCAATCTGAGCTGAGTTTGCTTTAAATAAACACCCTTGATTCAAAATAAAGTCAGAGCTGCACAAGGCAATCTGCATTTTTGAAACCCCAAGTGGTGGTGCAAAATAACCTTTTGGAATTTTTCAAGAGTTTAGACTTCGTTACTCATAAAGTACCCCCCCACATAATCCTGAGTGTCTGGGTCTACTTTTGTCCTTGGCTGCATGGAGGAGATTGTGATAAGAAATCTTTCCACAGGAGGTTCCTCTGGATAGAGCACTTGCTTGCACTTGTGCACAGACAAGATTTCCAGTTGCAGTCATACCTGGCATCAGTTTAATCTGAGTAAATAGGGAAAAAGCTAAGAAGAAAATCTGGGAAAGGCTCATTCTACTCTGTTTCAGCAACAATTTGTGTGTTGTCGACTGGAGTAGGCTGTGATATCACTCATGCAAACCATCCTGCCCTTTAGTGCCATGTGGATGTGAACCCATCACGCTGAAGTTAATCGTCGTCAGTGTTGGGATTACACGGAGGCATTCTGGGGAGATCTTTTATTTCAGGCGTGGGAGGGTACTGCACACACTCACGCATACGTGCAAAATATACTATCAATACATTTCAGTTCATATAGAGAATACTTAATCTTGGACAACAACGAAACAGGAAATGATTCACTGTTGCAATTTTTTTCTTCTTTAAATGGCTCCCTGCTGAGAAACAATAAAAATGCCATTGCTGTGGAGAGGGAATGATTTGTGTTGTATTCAGGCCAGACCTGGTTTGCATCCCATGACAATTTTCAACGTGCGCCCCCATGCATGGCTGGCCACAGCAGGAATAGACAGCAGTGTGTTTATTAGACACAAATGATCAGAAGTGGTTATGTACGAATAAACGCGCCTCATCAAGTGCTTTACTCTTAGCTTATTATTCATTTCAGGAACCTAAATATACAGGATTTATCAGGATCAGGATTTATATATACAGGATCCATACATTTATACAGAAAAAAACAAGTGGTATCAAAAATTCAGATATTTTAGAGCTTGTGCCTCTTTCAAGGGAGCCGAGCCACCCGTAGAGCCCCCCGTATTTCGAACACTGATCTTCGTGTCGTGCCCTCTGCTTGACTGGGACAAGGCTGTGTTACATCTGAACAGTGTGACCCAGTTCCAGTGATGAAGAGCATGCAGCCTCACAGGGCGATGACACTGCTGACCTGCTTGAATAATTCACTCTAAAAGCGTAAACCCACGGCTGACTGGACGCAGTCACCTGGAAGATTACACGAATAGGGAGGAGGGTGGTCGGACTAACAGAGAGGAAGAGGTGGCAGGTTGATCTCGGATGACATGAAATGAGATGAGAATGTATTACGCAACTGGAGGTTACGAGTATGACTACATGTCAGGGATGGAGGCAGATAAGGCAGCGTTTGCCCACTTTAAACTGCCACAGTCTTCCGAGTTAAAACCAACTCAATGCTTTCTATAGTTTTGGAGGTGTGTTCATGATGTAGAAATTTTTTCTAAGACGTCCAGTCATAACGTACAGGAGTCAGGTGTGATGCTAAACCGGCAGCAGACAGGCCAGCTCATGTGGTCTTCACTTTGTCAAGACCAAACAAACACCCCAAACGTTGATGCGTTGATTGCAGAGACTACAGGAAGTCACTGTGCTCGGCCAGGAAAAGAAATCCAGTAAATAATCCCCCTGTAAAAAACACTTTAGAGTGGCAGATTTTGTTGCCATTGGACAGAGCCAGGCAGGCTGTTTCCAGCTAACCGATTGCAGCTTTCTATTCAATGTGCGGACATGAGTGGTATCAATCGTCTCATCTAACGCTCCGCAAGAAAGCAAACAGGCGCATCTCCCAAAATGTCTGACTATTTCATTGAAAACAGTTACGAAAACAAAATAATCCACTGCATGTCCTACAATTTCTCAAAATGATCCTCAGCCAAAATATGACTGAGGTGGGCTAACAACTGAGAACACATCTTAATGAGGGGATGTGAAATCTCCGTCATCAAAACAACCTGTTGTATAAGCCTCAATATTTTCTTTTCCATCAAAACTGGGTCAGCTATTCTGTTAACTAATTCACAGCCGCATTCACACCCTCCCAGCTGCCCTTTACTTTCACCAGTAATGAGTGAAAATCAGTGTCGGGTCAAAACCTCATTAGTAGGTGAAGAAGCCATCAACTTGAAAGTGGAAAATCAATTAGACAATCAATGGAGACTTCACCAGCTTCAGCTAAACACTCTCTCTCTGCTGTGCCACACAACTCTGTACTCTCTTCTTTTCGCTCTTCTACTTTGAGCCTCAATCTTTCTTCCCCTCTCCTTCCAATTCGCAGATAAAGAAGACGGATTAGACACCAAACAAGAGCGCTTTCCACTAATGATCGATGCCAAGCAGCCAGTGGCAAGACGAATGAGGCTGGATCACGGCTACTTCTGTCTAACCAGAGCTGACCTGCCTCCTTCACGCTGGCAGAGTGAACCATCATCAGGTTGAACTGGAGGAGGGAGAGGAGACGATACAAGTGGGCAGAGATGCAATCAACCCAAACAACTCCTCTGCAGCTCGTGGAACACACACACTGCACACATCCCTCTCCCAGCTATTATACAACGAGCATTACATAATTCAAACAATTTGTGACTCTGTGAAATAGACTTTTGAGGTGCCCTCCCTCATAAACACCCACTCAGCTCTTTGAAAGCAGGACCAGCAGAGGGAACAGGTACACGCCCACGCCGGATCAACACATTTTGTGATTCTGCCGGGGACGTTAAGAAAAAAACAAAAACACACACAAATCCCAACATCGCTGAGATGAGTTCAGCACGACACGCTGGTTATGCAACAGGCTGCTTCAAACGAAGCAATGCACAGAGAGCACTCATCATAGGAGAAACACAGAGATGGAGAGAACAGTGTTGTTCTCCAAGGTTATTTAAACTGGTTTATTTCAGAGGTGGAGTATTTTAAAGTGGCTCATTTCAAACTGTGCCTTATTCAGGTTTTGCATAACAACAACATAAGCAAACTTGACTGATGTTAGAAGAAACATTTGAATCACTATGTCTCACTGGATGGTGTGTTTTTGCAACCACAAAGCAGGCTTAAAGTTTAAAAAGTCGTGGGCTGACCCATACACTTAAACACATACATTTCTTCTCCATCCAGGCTCCACATTCCTTAATGTGTGAAAAAGGCAGACGATTCCGTTGAAATGGATTGGGTGAGGCCATAAACAACCAACGACCTCATCTTTTACACAGCTGACAAGTTCAAAACATCCGCGGGAAGAGTCTGGAGGGACTTTAGAAACATTTCCTCCACATGAAAACAATTATTTATATAATTGGCCTTACTTGTGATAGCAAAAGGGGCACAATACTGTGGTCAGAAATTCAAGAAGATACGACTGTGAAACAGTTAAACAAAATGTAAAACCCACCATGTTAACATTATTGTTAAATGTTTACATCATTTTAACTAATTGCAGCGTATGTATATCTGCCAAGTGAGGAATGTTTCGTTTCATTAGTTAAGACAAACTGTTGGTGGCCAGCTGTCAGTCTGCCTGCACATTTGTGAACCAGAACCGGAAAACTATAACTGCAGAGTGTGAACACACCAACACCACAAACGCCGATTTAATAAAGCTCAGTTTTGGACTTTCAAGAGTGGGTGGGGTTACGGCTATATTTACTGATAAAAATAAAAAACTAATAGATAAGGGCCTGTGCGATTAGTAGACCAGCGAGCTCAGAGTCCATGTGGTCTGCAGAGTCCCAGCAGGAAATGGGCAGCTTCCCTCCGTTGCCCTGGGACAGGAAGTCATAAAGCAGGATCAAACGCCTGGCGCTGCTCACGGCCCTGCCATATGTACAGCATAAATGTCATGGGAGGTTATAGACTCAACAACAACTCAAAGCCTTTGCAATAATCGAGTTATGAAAACTTTATCCACTGACGTTAGCTGGGGGTCTGCAGAGCGGGGATTCTATACATGAAGCTAAAAATGATCACAAGTCATCTCAGTAGTACACTATCTGAATGTCCAGCCTCTTGTGCATTTACATTAAACATGGAGAGGCCTTGTACCACTCTGATAAGTGGAGTGGAAGGAATATGGAAAGGTCATCAGGACTTGCTGGAATCTGAAGAGGGAAAACAAACACGAAAGCTCGTAGGTTCAACCATGACCTGAAACACCTCAAATCAAATTAAGTGCTTTTTTTTAACTAGTTTAATATTTAACCAGTAATCACTCAAATTTAAGAGCCCCATTGAGCAAACACAAACTAAATCTTACCTTTATTCAGCTGTCATGCACTTACTGGATGTCTCTTATTTGCTTTTGACCCACAGTACCGCTATGTTTAGCTATAAATCTGGACCACATCTCTGCCATGCTTACATTAGGGTTAAAGGTCACAGTCTCCATAAGTCTACAGGCTAAAAGCACTATTTTAGGGATGTTGCATACACTTTAAATCTCCTTACAAGCCTTGGAAGAATACCATTAATAAGTATGTTTCCCTCAGCCAGCACTTTTCATGTCCATTCATTTTCCTCTGTGTCTAGCAGGAAAATTCAGCATGTGTGCTTGTGGCTGGGGGCTTTCTCTCTTGACTCACCCATGGACACAGTTTGATCACTACGGGAGCCGAGCAGATGCCTCTGCAACGCTCTAACATGCAAAAACGGTGCGCAGAAACACAGAGCTAACAGCTGCAGTACCTCAAGCTACTGATTAAGACTCAGCTACTGTTTCATCTTCATATGGTGTGGAGGAAACACAAGCTGCACTTGGTATCATCCATAGATTTGCTGATATATTCTGCTGATATTAAACGTTGTCGTTGGATCACAGATGTTTTACAAAGCTTCCCTTTAGGTTGTAGAAGGGAAAACCAGGATGTTAGTAATCTCTGTGACACACTACACTACCGGACAGATTCGTATGGACACTTCTGGGGGACATGTTTGCAGTGAAATGCTACACAGTAGACAGGATGTAGCAGGGAAGTGTGGTCAACAGGGAGATCACCTGGCAGGTGTTTGACCAAGATACTGAAATGATACTGTTTAATATGTGGCTATAAAGACCAACCATGCTAAAATTGTGTTTACTTGAGATACTACAACGTACTTTGGACTGGAGCCACACTTCAGCATGAAACAAGAAAGAGCATTGCCAGTAATTGTAATTCCATTTATTTCTGGTGCTGACCGCTGCCCCACTGTCCAGCCCGCCACATCTACGATTCATAGAAGAAACCAGACCTCATACAAGCCCCACTGCAGATCAGTCATCCAGCATAATGAGGTGCAGAACCACAGTGGGCAAATACTTGCTCAATCTCAGACCCCAGCTATGGCCATGTGGAAAGCGTCAACGTTCCTGCACAATCATCACGTCTAAACAAACAGCTGAGGAGAGCATTTTGTCAAGTGTTCAACCCGATCACCAGCGTCCCCAGGGGGCAGTGTGGGGTTCAACACAAAAAGCAGCACAGAGCAAACATCAGCTACGGATATTCATCACATCTTACAGCTGTACAGTTCTGGTCCCCCAACTGGCCACTTGAAAGCCAGAACGGGGTCTCCATGCTGGGACACAGTGTGTTGCTGAAGCCCATTTGCTTTAATATGTGCCGGAATGCTGCCAACAGCAGCAAGGGAGAGGGAGAAGGTATTCTGGCCGCACTGGGTTTTTGGGGTAACAAAAAAGGCAGACTGGTGGTCAGAGACGTGGTTCTGGCAGTGATGTGAAATCTGATTAAGAAAGAAACGAAGGCAGAAAGACACTGAGGGGTGAGACACTGAGGGGTGTCTCTAGACGAAGGACGAAAGCGTGGAGTAGAGAGAGGTGGCTGCTTTAAAGGAATAGTTTGGCATTTATGGGATGAACGTTTATTCACTTTAGACAGAGATTTAGATGAGAAAATTGATTCATCTCCAGTCACTTTGCCCGGACAAGAAATAATCCCCCACATAACCCCCCTATAAAACCACAAATTGACATTTTTACACTTACTTTTTCTACGAACTATACAAACAAGATATAGCGCTTTAACTAGTGAGCTTTAGAGGTGGTGGTAGGGGTTTTTTGTTGCCTTTGGACGGAGCTAGGCTAGCTCTTTCCTCCTTAATGCAGAGATATGAAAGTGTTATAGATCTTCTCATAAAGCAAATGAGGGTATTTTACAAAATATCGAACTAGTCCTTTAAATAGTCTATTTTCAAACCTGAGAGCAAAGGATACAATAATCACCAAATTATTTACAAAGCAGCTCATTTCAAATGGCAGAACTGTAGTTCAGAGATGTAACCTCAGGTTTTTTATCGTCATGTTACAATAATAGCCACTTGATTACAGTTACAATCATTGGAAGCAGAAAAGGAACGGTGGTCTTTACCACACAGGACACTCATACATTGACCCCACAGCGATTTCACAGACCCACAGCTGAGGCGAATCCTAGACAATCGCAGTGCGTTGGCAGGCAGGGTGATACCGACAGCGAGAAGTTGGGGTGTGTACATGTCATTATTAATGACCACTTCTTGGTTCTCTCTGTGCTCTTGTCTCCAACTGCAGAGCCTCTGCATTATTCTCTTCAAGTCTCCGGCTCCAAAGCTACTAAGGAGCTCTGGACTGAGAGGCTCTCATCACCTCTCACGGTTTTTATCGGAGCGTAGAACTGACGGCCTCTGTGTCCAAATATGACACTCTTTGTATTAGCTGACACCCCCGCTGACCCCCCCCCCCGAGACTGTTTCCAATTATTTCTGAACCCCGACTCTTCCACAAGACAAGGGGTGGTATAAGTGCATGGAGAGATTCACAGTATCTCTCTGGAGAGCATTTCATTTCTCAGCTCCTTTGTTCTCGCTTTAACTCTCCGCATCACATAATTGGCCACCATCTGGGGCTTTCATTCCTATTGTCCTCCTCCATCTCTTCCTCTTCTGCGCTCTCCATGTGTGCTGCATATGGATGTTCATGGTAGGAAATCATACATCTGTTGTCAATCCTTTACACTTCCCTGAAACATTATGTAATGTTATAATGAGGAGCGATTACAAAGCTGGCTCAGTATTTTCTGTTATAAATAAAGACCGAGAGGTATGAATGGGATGGCGGGGCGAAAAAGAGACGAGATGTGAAGATGTGAAGGAGGTCAAACAGAGATCCTTTGGCCTTTAAATGGCCTTCTAATATTCTTTTTTAATTCTATCACAGGGTCCCCAGACATCCAACAGCTACAGCAAAGCTTTCCTGCTTTGATCTTCCTACACGGTTCACAGTTCACTCTTTATCCTCGGCTGAATGAACGCCTCCGGCTTGTACAGAGTCCCGAAGCTGCGACTTTAACCAAGTTCTGGCATCCAGTTACTCAACTGGTTAGATGCAGAATTTTGTTAACATTTTGTTCACTTTCAAAGCTGACATTCATAATCTCGTTTAGCGTGGCTCTAGAGATAGCAGTGTGGGTCTGTCGGTCAGTTGGTCCACCACTTCGGTCCAAACTGAAACAACTATTTAAGGAACTACCATGAAATTTTGTGCAGACATCCATAGTAGAATCATACTGACTGAAACCCTGACTGTTCCTCTAGTGTCACCATGAGGTTGACAGACAGAATCATCGTGAAATTTGTGCACAGACATTCCTGGCAACTTCAAGATCAATTTGAATGACTTTGGTGTTTTTCATTTTGTACATGACTTTGGACTGTGATATATGGTGGAATAGGTTACATAGATTACTTACTCTACATGATTAACATAGTTTCCACTGATGTTTAAGTGCACGTCAGCCTTCATCAGACTGTAAGATATACATTTGGTTTTGCTGCTGTCCTTCCAGCCTAGAACATCTGATTCCAAGAAAAACCCAACAAAAGCATCGAGCTAGAGGACAAATGTTGATTCAAAATGTCTGTTTCATCATCACACTCACAAATAAGATAAAGCCAGATCGGGGGCTTTTCCTATTCTACTCACAAAGAACAAAGAAGTGGGTATCTGCACATTTGCATGATCCAAGAATGCTTACAGGAGTGTATGTAGTTATTTAGGGCATGCATATCCCGACTGGCAGGGAGTGGGTGTTGTATGTGGCAACAAAGACTTTCTAAATGAGGGTTGTGACGGAAAAGCTTCTTGGTGAGAAGATGACAGGGAAAGCGTAAAAAATCCATCAAAACGCTGCTATCAGCTCCACTGATCAAGGATCGTTTGATGAGGAAGTCGGCTTAATTGGGACTCATCAATAACAAAAGCACCATATGCTCAAACGCAGACAGAATATGAGGGATTTGCCTCATTATAAACCATAGTGAAAATTAAACTATAGGGAACATTAAAGAATTTTTAAAAAGTGGGTTTAGGAGGGAAAGTGCAATGAGGACTTTGCCAGTCTTTGATTCTGAATGAATGTACACACTCCATCCATCTACAACCCCACCCCAACACACACACACAAACACACACACCTAGCCAGACAAAGGAGACATAAGATAATAAAAACCAGGTAATGTAGCAGGCTGAAGTTATTGATATAATTTACAATGCATTAGCCCATCACCCATTTGTATCTGTATGTGAGTCTGGTCCCCAGGGGGGCTGAACACACACAGCAGAGTACCATCTGTTAGTGTTGCTGACAGCTCTGCGTGTGTGTGTGTGTGTGTGTGTGTGTGTGTGTGTGTGTGTGTGTGGCTGGCCGTGTACATCCCCTGTGTGTAGGGAGGAAACATGACAGATCACAGCTTTAAATGACAAGGGGCAGAAACAAAATAGGTGACACCATGCATTACACACTAATTTATATTAATACCTAACGCACACACAAACACACACACATCCTCATTAAAATCACTGAGCTCCACGTTCAAAACAAATACAACATGAAATACCACCAGCCTGCATGCCCCAGAGGCAAGACATTTTTAACAGAAATTACACAGAAGAAAAAAAAAAACAATCACATGGGAGTCCACAGTTTCAATGAAACGCAAAAGAAAGAAAATAACAATATTGTTCGTGTCGGTGTTAATTCTGTGCTACAATGCAGTTTTATTTAGAAGACCACTAAACAATTAAAGAATCCTCAATTTGAACTGATTTCCTTGCCAGTTTCCTCATCTGCTTACCAATACTTTCACGGTTTGTCTAATGACATTTTCTCCACTGTTTATACATACTGCACATATTACTAAATGCACTCACCAGACTATATTTTATTCCCATGACAGCCTGATGTTGGCATGATGTTTGAGCGAGTGCTGAGAGATTAGATCAGAGCTTGAGGCCTGCACTTTCTGTGCTGGCTGAGTGCCACTGGTCCAACAAGCTTCACCACCAATTCTCCAGATGGCCAGCTTGCCATTAGCCCAAAACAACGGCACCATCACCAATAAACCCTTCACATGGCACGTAAATGTCAAACTTTGCATCTAATGCTTCATGGTGGGAAAGCGCTTCGGCTCTTAAGTGGGAATGAGAGTGCACATAGATGCTCGCCCTCAAACTTTACAACCCCTCTGCACCCGTAGTTTTACAGTAACGCCAGGCTAATGTGTGCACCCCTGTCCAGCTCCTCGGCTTCGGAGAGGGAGCTAAGAGCTGCCAGGAACAAACCGCTTCATCGCCCCTTTCTTTTTTCGCCCCCAATGCTCAACATCTCTGGCTCCCATTATCTCCAGGAAGCTGTTCCAAAATTTCCAGTTACTGCTTATTGAGGGCCGGCAACAATGCTGCGATGGAGGGTTGACATGCACTCGTCCCCTGAACACAAACCGATAAAAACAACCCCCAACGACGTGCAGAGCGAGGTGCTGTGTTAGGGATGGTGAAGGAATCTTAAACATGTGATGATTCTCAGGCAGGTTCTGGAGTTAAACGGAGGGTCTTTTTTCTATGATTTCTAAACGGATTTGTGGACGTTTACTTGCGTTGGACATCAGCGATAATGATCTTCAGGAGGTGTAAATCACGCTGAATCTAAAAATAAGTGTATCATTGTCTGTGTGTTCAGACTTGGCTGACTCGGAGAAGGGGTACGCATTTTGATGCAAATTGCGACAATGAGGTGCCAAGAGTTTTAAAACACCTTAATTGCCAACTGCTGACCACGTTTTAAAGCTGGCCAACTTCTGGATGTTTTCAGAATGCCCCCGTCAGTTTCACCTCACATTTGATAACCTCTGCTCTAAGAAAACAACCTCGAGGATGTCAGTCTAGAGTCTTGAGAAACCCATTACTTATAGTGGAATCCCATTTTCTCTTTCTAACCAGTTCTCAACAGTGCGACAGCCCACAGAGACAAAAAGACTGACGTTGCTGGTGGGTGTACGAAAGGCACTCTTCCCCCAGATAAGACAAGAAATAAAAGCCCGAAGAGGTGAGCCCAGGGGAGACAGGGATGGGGTGCACGAGGGCTAGGTTACCAGATGAAAGCACTGCTGACGATGGGTGACGCGTTTGTGCTACCCAAAGCAGTGCGGCTGTTAACCTACACAGTTACATAACGGGTCCTCTGAAGACAAGTACTGCAAGCTACAGCTGGCACATAAAGGCCACTTGGGAGAACTTGCACAGCGTATGAGGCAGAGCAGGAGATTTTTTGTACTTTCCACTCGCAACCATTTGAGGACTTGGTGTTCTCTTAAAGCATGCCTGAACACGATCCTGGCAACCAGAGATCTGTGAAGCTCAACGCTGGCGATGAAATGTTATCAGAAAAGTCTGATCTTGAAGAGTCTTTAATTAATAAATGCCATTGGAGCTTTCAAAATCTAGCGTCAACGCCTGATAGCAAAAATACAGCAAAGTTTCCGATTGTAAATGAGGTCACGCTATCTGTACAAAAAGTTTGTTTAGCCAGAGGACAATCAATGCTTACTGAGGAAAAATATCAGCGACAACATGCCAAAGTCACACACTGGAGGCAGCGTTCTGCATTAACTGGCAACTTTGGGAGCTGATGCTGCTTGGAGATATTTGAGAATCCATTTGTGTTGACAGTTTGAAAGACAGGGGGGAGTGTAACCCCGATGTTGTTGCCATTTAATGGTGGATTAGCAACGTGACCTTAGAGATCAGAGGTTATCTGCTCGGGGGACGTCAGTGGGGGTTATGGGCTGGAAATAAATATTTTCCCCTGCGGACAAGCAACTCAATCAAGCTAACATGAGTGTACTGCTGTCACCTTTCTCGCATGCTTTTTCCTCACTGTGATTGTGTGTGTGCACTCACTGGTGGACATCGTGAACAATATACCTCCTGCTCATAAAAAAATAAAATAAATAACATTTACAGAAAGTACTGCATCCAAAATCCCACAGGTTTCCTTGGTCTCTATCAAAGTAAAATCTCTGGCCCGGGTCACAACATCTTCTGATGACAGAAACGATCAACTTTCTCATTTGTAACAAAGTGAAGTAACAGCAGTGGGTAAAAAAAAAAAAAAAAAGAAAGAAAACTTCCAGCCCAATGTGCCCATTTATGGTCAGTCAGTATTCCACAAGTTTGTTAAATAAATCAGAGGGTCTCCAGAGAGGAAAGCAAAACACTGAAGGCTCCATCTAAAATCAGCTTCACCAGGAAAGCAAACAGTGTGGGTCCAAGTGAAAGTCTCTTTTGGTATGCACTCTGGACTGTAGAGTCGATTGATGTCCTTCTGGCTGAGTCTGTACAAAAAACAAAATGACATGAGATATCTGTGTAATGTGATGAAACACAAGTCCCACCGTGTCTCTAAACCCCGTGCGTCAGATAAAGTACTCTCTACTCCGGTTTCATAGTGTTTTAGTGACAATAAACCAAAACCAGACGGAAGTGAGCATTCAACTTCGGGGTAAAGTTCATCTTGAAAAAACAAAATATTTCACGCTTAATGAATTACACGTTCTTGCGTTCGGAAACTCATGACAGTATGGGGAGGCAACAATGACATCAGCATTCATTTATGGTGTAGATATATATCAATCGGCCGACTGTATATTGACTGATGGTGCAAAAGCCAAAAGATGTATTTTTCAGTTTTACCACCACAACTCTGGACTATGAGTGCCTTTGCTATCACCGATACTGTATAATTTTCACCAAGTAATGAGTATTTTAATTATTGATTAATCTGTTGATTATTATCTTAATATCGTTTAGATGTCAGAAAATAGTGAAAAATGACATCCCAAGCTGATGTCAAATGTTTTATCTGACCCACAGTCCAAAACCCAAAAATATATAGTTTACTATCATGAATGGCAAAGAAAAGCACAAGATCTTCACATATAAGAAACTGGAAAAATAGCAAATACTTGGTATTCCTGCTTTCAAAATGAGTACAACAATAATCAAAATGCCAATAAATTTTCTGTCCATCTACCAATTAATAATCGACTAATCGTTGCAGCTCTACACAGTTGATGCAGTCCATGGAGACAGTTTCTCTACCAACTACACACCCACAGTTCCAACAGCCCCCTCTATGCACTCTCTCTCTCTCTCTCTCTCTCTCTCTCTCTC
>JAVQJF010124712.1:0-18541 GCA_036023855.1 Gadopsis marmoratus | reverse complement strand
GTTTCTGATCGCGCCCCCCCATGGTGTTTCTGGTTCCGCCGCGTGTACCCCCACACCACCCCCCCCCCCCGCCCCGCCCCCTTTTCGATTTGTCAGGTCAAGTTAGCTTCGTTCTGGCTGTGACTAGGGAAGCCAAAGGAAGGGGGGTCAAGGGACGCAGAGAAAGATCCCATGGCCTTAACCCCCTGTATTTAAGCCCTGACCTGCTTGACCGAGGCACCGCACATTATCCGCAGACGGGCTTTGCTACTCTCTCGTCACACACGGAGGTTTGGTGCGACACACGTGCACCGGTAACTCCGCGGACAAGAGTTATCTAGCAAATGCAAATGAAGAGCTTGTGTCCCTGCAGGGCTGCCAGTGCCTTTTCCCTGGCTGTCAAAATGCTCATATTAGCTCCAGTTTGAATGGTTGCCTCAGTTTGTGTCTGATTAGTTATGGTTTCGTCCAGATTGAATAACCGCGACATGCTTCATGTTCAGCGGTAAATTCACAGTGCTAACATACCAATATCGAGATAATACTGTGATTTGCCCACATCATTAACCTATAGAATAGTGAAAGAGTAAGACTAGAGAAGGCCAAAGCAGACTTTGCTGCAATGTGATTTTCTTTCCTCTCTTTTCTCTTTCTGACTGTCCACCCCTCCCCTCTCTACCCTGGTTCCCTGGATGCTGAGCAAACACAATGTTCTCTCTGCAAGATCAAAAGACTTATCAAGGCAAACAAACAAACAACAGCACTAAGACAACTGCAAATGAAGGCCAATCTTTATACAATCAATAAAAGGAGAAGCTCCTTTAATCTCCCCGTGCGTCCTGCAAACTGCAGCCCTCTTCCGCCTTTTCTCTACCTCTGTCCTCCCCTTGCCTCTCCTCCTCGACCCACCCACTCCTCCCACCCTCCCGCGTGCTCCCTATCTCAGCCCTTGCTGTGTTGCTGGGCTGGGCTCAAAGGCAAGGAAAACTGACTGACGCATTGATTATTCATAGATCACCCCTTCTTTCTCTCTGTGTCTGTTTTTCTCTGGCTTACTCTGCAGTGCTCGGTGTGTTTACAGGGCCTGTGTCAGGGTCTTCAGTGGGGAGAGTTTGGGGATGGAAAAATGTGCTGCTCGGGATTGACTTTTGGTGAGATTGGCAGGCAGCGGCGTAGTGAAAAGGAGACGGGCGTTAACTTCCTTTCCGTGCCCTTGGCCTGTCTTCTGTTTGATATCTTCCGCTGTGCGTTTCTAAGAAAATATCTGTTTTTACTTCATCTGAAATTTTTTTTTTTTTCTGTGTCACGCAGCGTTGTATATGAACATAGCTTCTCTCTTTCTCTCCCTCTGTCATTCATTCCCTATGTCTCTTACCCTCTTCTCTCTGGATCCTCCAAGGTTATTGTGTTCCCGTCAAACCCTATTCTCTGCATCCAGGCTCCAGGCCAGCGTGTGTGTATCTGTGTGTGTGTATAGTCTGTCCTTCTTAGCCAGCCCTAATAATAGCCCTACTGTCATAAACATAGTCTGGAGATCCTTGCGGCCAGCTGTGTCCGGCCCAGCCGCCAGGGCTCCGGTAGTGACGCTGATGAATGGCCGCGCACACACACACCACGTTTGGTGTAGCTCCAAGTACATTCTCAGAGCTCTTGCCAGTGTCCAAGACCTACAGCACCACCAAATTACCCAATACGCTCTGCGTGTGTGTGCGCTTATATATTGTTGAGTCATCTCAGTAAATGTACCTCTTTGGTTAACAGGATCATTATTGAGTGGTCTACCCTGGAAAAAATAAAGAACTTACACTGAGACACTCTGAATGCAAACTGTACGAGACAAGCAGATTTTGTATGTAGGCATGTGTTGGCTTTGTGCCGTTTCATTGTGTACAGCCAGATTTCGACACAGCTGAGGGGCGGTTTTGCTGCTGGCTAGTCAGAGCAGGGGAATAAGTGGAAGAGGGAGGACCGGAGGGGGGACAAAGCGTTGTGGCAGCTTATGTGATTGTCACATGGAGCTGAGGCAGTGGAACAATGGCTCTAATGTAGGAGAACCCTCCCTTTTGGTATAGCCCCTCTTCTCTAGAGATGGCACGCTGCCCTCACCCACAGCGCATCTGGATGCACACACATACATTTGTACCAGGGCAGATATATATATATATATATATATATATATATATCAGAAAACTCTGTAACTATATTCAAGTCGGTTGTGCTCTCAAAAAGCAGCATCGGGGCCTGCTTCACGGCAGTTTAGTTCTTTAGTATGCACTCCCAGACTGTGGTGAATATTTATAGCTGGAGAAAAGGCTCTGCACTGCTCGATCCAATAAGCAAATGAGGGAAATAGGTAAATTAAGCCCACACAGAGTCCAGGATTCATTCCGATGGGCGGGGGTGAGCAGAGGAGGGCACGATCGATTCGGAAAACTGCCACCTACGGCTGATCCTTTATCCTCCACCCTCTTCCTCCGTCCTTGTTTATATCCCCCTCGCCCCTGGGGGGGGGAATTCCTTAACCCACACCGCCACCCCTCTCTCCTCTCCTCTTTCCTCCTGCTTCCCCTTCTTCACACTGCCCCACCTAGCTGTCTCTGAGGAGACATGGGGCAAGAACTGGAGGAGGGGCCCTCTGTGTGTGAGGGGGGAGAAGGGGAGGGTGGGTCAATGAGCAGAGAGTGGGAAGCTACAGCCATAATAAAGAGAAAAAAATTGCAGAAAAACCCCAATCTCTCCCTGTCTGTCTCTCCGCTTACAATTTCCATTCGCTTGCATTTTCTATTGAAAGCCAATAGCGTTGTCCTGGGCCTGAGATGGATGGCTGCACTAGAGCTAAGGTTTAATCAATAGGTCTTTTTAATTTGCCATCGATCCACGTTAAAAGCTACTGCGGCTGTTGCTGTGTGCGTGCGTGCACCCGCAAGTGTCTGCAGCCGTCTGTGTGTGTATATGTGCACGAGTCTACACATTGTGTATGCATTTTTGTGTGAATGCAGATTTGAGCGTGTTTGTGTGTGTGTTTTTGTAGCGAAGCAGAGATGGCCAACGTGCTTCGGTTTATTGACATTCTAGCCCATTATTTAATTATTTAATTCCCAGACAGATACTAATGGAGCTGGCTAATAGATTGCGGTTGCTTCCCCTTCCTCCCAAGCCCCTGAATATACGTATAAATTGAATTAGACTTGACCCGGCCACTGTAGAAAAGCATTCACAGTGCGATGCAAGGCCTCTCCCTCGAGACTGCATTCTCCTATAGGCACATCAACAGCTCGAAATGCACTTAGTAGCACATCCAGTCACCCAGGCATGTCAAATGAAGTTATACGTTCAGATATCATAGGCAGCTACCAGAATGTGTCGTCTCTGGCTTTTGTTTGTGTGTTGGTTTTTTATGCCTTGCTATTGTTTCTCAAGGAGATTCAGGTCTAAGAAGGTCTCCCCGATAAGGGGAAGAAATGGCACTGAGGGGGCTAATGATGCTCAGTGGGGGAGGTTAAGCAGCACATTCCACATTGTGCACATGGTGTGTGTGTGTGTGTGTGTGTCAGAACCAAGGGAATGATCCTAGCATGTCCTAGCATTATCATCAAGGCTGTGTTGCTTCATCTGCTGCCTGCTAAACACACACACGCTAAAGCACACAGACATGTATTGGCATTCCTCTCAATCCAAGCTAATTTTGTAGCCAGTGTTGATTCTGCTCAGCGTAAATAAACTGTCAACACGCTCCTTTCCTTTTGTCCAGGTGACCGCGTGCGTCAGACCGAGAACCGTGCAACTCGCTGCAAGGTGGAACGCCTGCAGCTACTGATGCAGCAGAAGCGCCTGCGCAGGAAGGCCCGGCGGGACCAGCGCTCTCCTTATCAGTGGCTGCCCAACCGCAAGGCTGGACGCAGCAACAGCAACAGCAGCATGTCCAGCGAGGGCTCCCTGGACCTGGACTTTGACGATTCAGTGTGGAAGCCCGACGTCAAGGCTGACTTGAAGTCTGAGTTTGTCATGGCCTGAGCTGTCTGATCCCACATGCTGGGGCATAGATTCAAAGATGTGCAAAGCATTGCCTGGGATTTGCTTAGAGATATATTTTGAGGGAGTGGATTGGCAAGGAGGTGACACAGAACTGTGCAAAGAGGAAATCAAAGTTGTCCTTGTGACTGGCGTCTGTCAGATGGAAAATTAAAAAAAAAATTTTAAGGCTCCCTGCAGACTTCTGTCATTCACAGTTGACCTTGGGGGAGAAAACAGCAACAATAGCAGCAGGACTTTCTTTTGATGCTTGGATTTGGACAGGCAGCAACCGGACTTAACAGTGTACAAGACGTTTTACGGTGTGATTACGGAGACTGTACCTGAACTTGAGCATAGCAGAAATCATTGGGTGGTGGTGGTGGTGGTGGTATTATTTTCAAATTTTGTTTTCTAAGATTTGTTTTTTAAAGCGCACTCTGGACAGCAATGAAGAGATCCACACTGGACTTATTAACAGGACGGGAGCACCAGAGGCCTCAGTGTTTCCTAATCGCAAGAATGGCAGAACTGCCGAACTATGGATTAATCCAACGGGCATTCTTATCGATCTCACCAACCAGAGTCTACTTTCTACCTGTTACGGGGTGGTTAAACTGTTTTTTGGTATTTTTTTTTTTCTTTAATTTTGAAACATATTATTATATTTTATAAAACACAAAATATGTAGCATTGTTCACAAAGCATTCAGGTTTTCATATAACAGTTCAAAGTAGTTGTTGATTTGCACATTGTCTTGATTTATAACAGCTGGTCAGAAGTGTGCAAGCAGGAGGGGGTGGGGCCTGAACTAGAATAAAAAAAAGAAATAGAATATGGAAGTATTGATATCAACCTCAGTGACATAGGGTATCGATAGGAATGATTAATGAATAAACAAAATGAATTAATATTAACAGAAAGTGCTTTAGAGGATTTTAAAATCTTTAAAATGTATATGGAAAAAAAAATCTATTTTTTATTTCTCTTCCTATCTGCTGTTTTCAGAAAACAGCAGCCCTCTGTGGCTTTAGTCAAGTCGTTGACAACCAACAAATATGTACATCCATTCAATCATTCATTAGCGCATATGAATTATAGTCGTCTAGCCACAACAATGATACAGAAAGATAAATTCCATCCAACCCGCCTCATGTCTTACAGACCTGAAAGGACTTGTTGAGGGTTTGTATTAGTTTGTGTACATATATGTGACAATTGGCAAAGGTTTATGAGGGTGTGTGTGTATGTTTGACGTTAGTGTACTGTAAATTGATTTAGAATATCCCACATTTTTGTACGAGTTGTCTTCTCACAAGTAACCTCCCTAGTTTCTCAAAATCATGAAGATCAGCTGCAGTGAATGCATGGGTCACTACTTTATATCACAAAAGGATTACATGTCAAACTCTTAGTTGCTTCCCAGTTCTAGGCCCATGTGATGTGTACCCTTACCACCAAGCCCTCATAATAATGACTATTTTTTTATTGGCAAAGAGGGAGAAGAAGTGGGATCTGTATCCAGCATCATTATCTAGTGCCTCCACCAGTACATCCATTGACATATCAGGTTAGGCCTTTCACAGTTCCGCTGCTACACATGGGAACTTCAAATGGAAAAAAATAAAATAAAAGCGAGACGGGAAACAGTGACTTTTCTTTGCATGCAAAAGTGTGAAATACACTGATCTTTTTTTCTATCGATGGAAGAAATAAAAAAACAAAAACAAACAAACAAGGAACTGGTGCTGTGGGAATGAAGGTTAACACCATGCATGAATTTGTGAAGAAAATAAACAATGCTGCTTTTGTTGGTTAGGTTTATGTACTGTTTTATTTTTCAATGTTAGAACAACGGTGTCCTGCTAAAGTATTACGACGCAAAACCAAAACAGATGAAGTTAAGTGTGGACTCGCGTCTTGCTCAGCACTGAACATTCCTGTTGTGTGACAATGAAGATGATGAGCAAAGAGCAACGGACTCTCTCTCTCCCCCTCTCTCTCCACTCCATAAACGCTGGTTTTACCCCCCCCCCAATGACTCTCAAGGACCCAGACAGCCTACGAACTGTTTAGCCCACCTCCCCCTCCTCCCAGCCTGAACGCCAACGGGCTCGCGTGGACGCACTCTCGCAGGGAACCAACAGATTTGCAGGACTGTCCGTCAAACCTACTGGAGAGAAGCATCTGGTCTGTCTCTTTGTCTGTCTGTCCGTCTGATCGATCGACCACCCTACCACAATTGCACTCCCAGAGATTGCAGTGAGAGATTACCTTTTTTGGTGAACCTCATCTTTTTTTTAAGTGGCCTTACCTTTCACTAAAAAAATGAGACACTTGGACAATGGGGGGCGGGAATGTTTTTGTTGGGTTATACTTTTCTTTTGGTTTTTAAACTTTCTGTGCATTGTTGTCGGACTTGTCATCAAGGCACCATTTTTGTCACTGAGGACACTGGGCATCTGTTGTTTAGTGCTTTTAGCTGGTGGAGTCTCTATTATGTCAAGGCTTCTGTGCCTTAAAAATGTTGCCCTTGCTGTGTCGGTGTCACATTTATGCTTGTTTTCATTGGTTGATCCACAGGACTGTTGTATTTACAGCCATGAGAGTCGTAGAGTTTAGGGTTAAAGCTTGTTTGAGTGTTGTTCCTCAAATACTGTCTTTGTCCCATTTCTTCATTGTGTTGCCATGCTCGTTGGTCTCCGTCGTCCGAACCTCACACGCTTCTTAACGCAGTCCTCCCACCAACAAGCTGCAAAAAGCAACAAATCTGTGTAACTTGTGTTAACTAAGGAAGTTTACACCACAGTACTTAGGTGGCAGGAAACAGCCCTGATCCAGAATAAGAAAGGTCCTCAAAGGACTTCAGACTACATGCACTTCCTGTTTCCTTGGATACAACATTATTAAATGACAATTGATCCCATGCCCCTCCCAAATTTTATTTAAAATTTCTTTTTGTATATGTATGAACTATACTCTGTGTGTGCCTCACTTCTGTGTGAAACTCAAAAAGATGAAACAAAACAAAAGATGACAAAAGCATTACAGAGAGGATAAAAAAACAGTATGTTGGTGGATTTCTGATCACGTCATTTAAGTTGCCTGTTCTTTCTTGTAGCCAACTATTGAAAATAACAGGATTCAAGAATACAATTTACAATGTTCTAGCTCTAGACCGGTGTAGCACATGTGTGACTGTATTAATTTATGAAACCAAAATGGTAACTGTGAATTATGTATTTCTTTGTGCATTTTCTTTTTTTATTTTTTTTTTTTAAAGCAGGGGAGAAGGTTGTCGGGACATGGCAGCAGCTGATGCTCGTGTCCAAAAAACATTTTGTTTTTGGTGGAAAATGGTGGAAACAAAATGTGTTTCCGAAAATGAAAAAAAAATGGAAAAAAATAAGAAAAGAAATGAAAAAATATATGAATATATTTTTTTTCTTAAGCAATACATTTCAGTGTGACTTGTGATAGAACATTTTCTTTTTTTAGGTAATAAATAAAAAACAAAATGAGTACGTCAGGTTGTCTCCGTGAGTATTCATTTCTAACACATTCAATAACATTGAGTGAAAGCTGCTATTCAGTCTAATATTTCATGTGAGAATCTATTTCATGAGGTAACGTGATATGAGTGGCATATGAAAAACTAGAGAAGCTTGAAAATGCATTAAGATAATATTGCCTTGTGCTATACCAAAAGCTAATGTAGTTGATGATTGGACTGAACCATCTCAGCTGGTGGGCAGGGCCTATAAATGGGTTACTATGGGCCTACCAGGTAGAGGGCCCAAGGGGTCTAGGGGCTGTTAAGAGCCTCAGTATGAAGTTACTGTTATTAAAAAATTTTAGTTGGAAAGCTCAGAAAATATGGTTGGCCTGCTCCTGATTTTTTTATTTTGCTCCTAAAAATGATCTGATCCTGATCTGAGAACCTTAATGTTGAGTCCAATTGAACCATTTAATTGCATTTTTGTTCATTTGTTCCTACATCATAATCTGCACATAGTTCAAGTACAGTTTTCAACCAACAACATCACTACAAACTGCAAAATGTTAGTGAAAAGAAGACCCAGGGACCAAGGGTTTGTGTGGGGGTGGGTGGGTGGTTGGAAGGAGGTTGAAGCGAGGGTGGGCGCTTTCTGTGAGAGAGCCAACAGAAAATGTTCTCCACATCTTTGAGTGCAGCCCGGCTCAAGATGAGACAGAATATGGAAATCGAGTGACAGATTGGAGAAGGAGAAAGAGCCGTGCCTCATGTGAAGCCCCGCTTCCTGATACATGTACTCGCAGCAAAAGGTGTTTTGAAGCAGCACTTGTAGCGCCCCCCGCCTTTGTATCCAGCCAGGCTGAGAACAGAGCTTGACTTGGAGCATCAAGAAATAGACAGACTGCTGCTTCTGTGCTTGATCTATATAGATGGGCTGACATATTACACATTTCTTAACAAAAATCATCTAACTTATTCATTTCAAACCTATTTTGTTGGTAACGTGTAACTAATTCGCACCCATGCTTTTGTTGTTTAGGAAAAAGCCTTGAATGACTTTCATCTCTGAGATTTACTGCACATTACGCTTAGTCATTCTGCACTAAAAAAGCCATGTGTTGCAGGCAGACAGGTCGTTCTGATAATGGCCAAGTACAAGAAATGTGTCCTTCGACCTTTGCTCATGCCTGGCCTTCCTTCCTCTTTCTGCAGAGATGATTCTGGTAATGAAAGCCTCCTACACAGTGGCCTTCTGCACATAAGCAAACACACCACTGCACTGTGGTGAACACAGGGCCCGCAAAGTTTCATATGGGAAGCCTGATGAAAGGGGCACTATTGATTCAAGCTCTTTCATTGATTAGCTCATCAATAGCCAATGGTCATGCATTTCCCTAAAACCACCGGGATAGATAGAGGACAAAGTAAGCTATTTTATCAGCCTCCATCTCTGTAAGGTAAACCCAAACTCTCAGGCTAATTTAACATCGGCCACTTTGTTATTCACCCTGGTGTAATGTTGGGTAACAGCTTCTGTCCACAGTCACCAGGATTATTTTTTAACCGTGAAAGCTTTTTTGGCAATGAGCTACACACAAGCATATCTGAAGTGGAATCTCAACACAGATATGGACTGAAATGTGACGCTTGAATGTGAAGACAAGCACAGATTAGGGTTTGGAAAGAACTAGACAACAATGCTCATTTAATTCTGAAACACAGAAGGCTGTTTTGGATGTTCTGGGGCTTTTCCTTGAATACTTAGTGGAAACGTGAACCCATCTTGAGATATATGTAGTCTACTAATTCACTTTCATCTCTCATTTGTTTGTTTTACTTATAATGATTTTTTAATGGGAGCTGCCTCCCCAACAACTGTCCCTAATTGTAAAAGGATAAGGCTGGTGTTATTCTATAATTTTATTATTGTCAACAAACACAATGAAAAGGTAAGAAATCAACAATGCATTAGCCCAGCTCTCTATACTTTCCGACTTTCCCACCCTGTCTGTTGCTCTCAGCCCCAATCGCATTGATTTCTGCTGAAGATGTAAATCTTTGAAAACAAGCAACACATATACAGTTTCATTTACAAAAGGCTTGGTTGTCTCCTAAGACACCTGGGCACTGTAGTTTTTCAGCAAACATTACTCAAAGAACAGGAAATTGCGCCTTTGTTGGGGACTAATTTCAGCTGCGGATTAATACACATTTGATGCCCTTATGAGTATTTGCGGCAGCAGGACGGTGTATGTGGGATTGACACAAATAATACCATAAACACTAAGACTTCTGGAAGATGTACATTAACGTCTAGTAACTGGACAGTGTAACCTGATACCTATGATGGACGCATTATTCTTTAGGTCTCATTTGTCAGTTGACAAAACAAACCACAAGTGAGAATGTTGACACACATTTCCAATGAATACTGCAGGTGTACCTAACAGGCTCTTGTCTGTGATTCTGTGCTTTTTGACTGTTTACAGCTTTACATTTTACTGGCTACAACATGAGCAAGAAGTGCAGCAGATACATTTTAATGGCTTCCAGTGAAACTGCAACCATCAAGATCCTCTTCTGAGAAGTCACTGCCTATTTCTGACTACATCTGACTGTCAGTCTCAGCCTCCACACGTATCTGCTGCTTTCTGCAAGCTTGCCGTCTGTGGATGTAACTGTCTTGAGAGACAGAAAACAACATAGACAGAGAGAGAGACACACACACACACACACACAGAGAGAGAGAGAGAGGCTCAGCTGCCACCGCAAACTGAAACCCTGTGGCTCCGGGATCGAGAGAGGGGATCCGCAGAGTTGGGGTTTCACAAGTTGTTGTGTGATCTAAGATAAGACACGCTCAGCTGTATCCTCCCTTCATGTAAAATCACACACACACACACACAGAGGCATAACGGAAAATATTCCAGGATGTCACGATGCACAAAAGCAATTACCGTATACCTTCTTATACCCTCTATTGCTTATAGAAATGTCTATCTTTGAACTTTTCTGTGCTGTATAGACACTAGGACACGTTGTGTGGTGCTATAGCTGCTTTATGTCAAAGTGTCTACAATGTGTGTAAGACTGATTTAGGCTGAACAAATGTGACAAAACAACAGGAGGCACAGCCAATGCAGGTGTAACTATTAAGGCTAAAAATTGCTTTTGCTTTTGAGATCTTGTTGTTTCTCCAAAGCCCCTCCCTTTCCACTCTTTCTACATTTTGTTCTCATGCATTTTGGTCTTTCGTTTAAGTACACGCTTTTATCATTTTACATAAGGACAACAAACAACCTCTTTGCTCTAATGAAAGCCCCATCTGCACAAGAGAGTAATGAAGCGAACGCACTGAAGATGCATTTTCTTCAGATCAGGGAATAAACATCAGAGCTCGGGCCCTACAGCCTCCTCTGTCAGACCCAGGGCTGTTCGCATGGTCAGTAGGGACCTTGTTGTTTTTTGTCTATTTTTGTTTGTTCCCTGCACAGTTGGAAGAGAAGAATGGCTTTCTGTTAGGAACATTACCTGATGGATATTTATGCAGCTGTGAGGCTGTGAAGAGATCCTTTGATATCTTTTTCAGGCTCCACAGACACACACACACATTCACACATTACACTCAAAGGTGCTCAGCTGTCCATCCCCATCAGTGTGGAGCTGAACTCGGAGCTTGACCTCGCGACCCGGGGGGGAAATGGCACAGAGGTTATGGTTAAAATAAACCCTGGGTAAACAGGATGTGTACACCCACCCAGACATATGGCACTCACTCATCAAACTCCACTGAACTGGGAGAAAGAGAAGCGGAAATCATCTCTGTGGAAGCTACAAGTGCACAGTGCTGGAACAAATCTACTGTACTGTAATATAAATGGATTGAGCTGCTTAGCAACAAACCCAGCTCCTGGAACTGAAAGTTTTCTCTCATCAAATGCACTGTAATTTATTTTAAGACTAAGACAAATACTTCTGAGAGTGTAGTTCCCTGTCAGCAATCACAGACAACTGTGATGCACTAATGAGATGGTTCAAACTGGTTTGTTGGTTATTTATCAGGCCTAAACCTACATCTCTATTCATGTTAGGATGATTAGTATATCTGTATATTTCCAATGTTACAATTACGTTTGCACACCTAGAGGTCTTGGGCTGCAAGCCAAATACACACGTGGACAAAATTGTTGGTACCCTTCCGTTAAATAAAGAAAAATCCACAATAGTCTCTGAAATAACTTGAAACTGACAAAAGCAATTTAGTGTCTATTCTGGAGCTTTTCTGTAGTGATCATGTGATCCTATGACATGGTCTTAAGTTGGCCCAGTTGTCATGGTGTTGTAGTTTTGCCAATTCTTGACAACTCTGCTGAGGAAGAACAGCTACTAAACGGACATTAAGGTTTATTTTGTCAATTTTCAGCTGTGTTGTGATTTAAAAAAAAATAATTGAAATGTATTTTGGCCTGTAAATATTTATAATATAATTTGGGATAAAAGAAAGTAACAGGTTCCGTTATAATTTGTGTTTTTACTACTCATTATAATTATAACCTCTATGGCTTTTGTAATATTGTATGGGTGCTCTCAAACTCTACTGTGCCTTTGTGCTGGGCGTTCACACACACACACACACAGGCCTCTGCACTTTGACTGTTGCTGGTTTTTTTACAGATTTAGCTCTTGTGAGGTTTCTGTCATATGTCAAATGCTCTTTTTTTGTTGGTGTCCTCCACCTCTCGCTCTCTTTTCTCCCTCTGAGAAGAAGATCAGGTACCTTTCAGCAGTTGCTCCAGTGACCTTTAGCAGCTGGGGGTGTGAAATTGGCTGAGCTTCCATCACCCCATCCTCGTTCTTTCGCTCTGTGTGTCTCTCTCCCTGTCTTCGTGTATGAATACACTGACCTGAATTACAGAGCTGCAACATCACAAATTTGCAGTCTTTGGAAGGTGACATTAGGTGTGTTTTACAACCTTGGAGCTTTGCATGAAAACGACTGTAGCCTGAGTGACATTGACGCGATGCAGTAAGAAGTGACATTTGTCTCATAAGGAACGTGTTATGTTCTGTTAATCTTCCCTTGACAGCCTCTGTAGCAACATGACACAGCATATCTCAGCACAAAAAAGCCGAACTGAACTGGCCTGGACAGTCCAACATTAACAAAGTACAAATCTGGTCTCATCTATGACATGGCACAGTTTGGAGCATCGAGAGTCTCACCTGCAGTACATACTCAGGCGTGATGCCTAATTAGGCCTGTGTCTGAGTTAATTGTGCTAGGTGTGGTGTTGCTGCTCCGTGCTGACCATGTCTCCAGTACAAATGATGTTTCTCGTACTAAGTGCTCAATGAAAAGGGCAGGCCAGCGGTTTGGATGCCCTCCAACAGGTATTCACCATAGCCAGAGCAGGCAGGGCATAAGGGCAGGGAGAGATAGAATGAAAGCAGGAGTGCAAGGCATAATAAATGTACATTTTTGCATCTTCCGAGCCGCCATCCCTCTCCCTCGCTCAACTTATTCAGCTCCCCTTCCATCCATCCACCTTTGGCCCCCATAAGTGAATGTGGCGCTATGAGTTATGGAATGGCTTTACAGTGTGCTGAAACAGCTAAGGTCATGGATACAGGCCGAGGGCATGCAGCCTCGTGTGCTGAATGTAAATGAGTTGGCCTTTCTCCAGCTGGGAGCTGAGCCGAGCTGCACATGATCTTCTGTGGTCCTCCCTCCGAGACGCCAGGCAGGGCAGGGATCCTGCTAATCAGCCCAAAGTATGTGGGACAGTAGTCAGTGTTTAGAAAAGGACAGAGATCCTATTGAGGGAGCCAAGGTCCCAGCTCCTCTTCAACATGAAACAAGAACTCTTTTTGACAGCCATCGCTCTCTCTCTCTCTCTGTGTCTCTCATCAGTCTTAGGGCTCTCTCAGTCGTTCTTATTGCCTTGCACAGTATGTAGCGAGGAAACACCGGTTGTACGCGTGGGTTTAGCATAGTTTCCACTGAGAAAAGGTGAATTTCAAACCACCCCTGATAGACAAGTAAACTCAACTGCCATGAAAAGTGGCGAGAGAAGGAGAAAGGCTCTGATAATGGCTGTTTATTTTGCCCACTATCTTGTTAGCAACAGAAAAATAGGTTGCTCTCATGCTGTACAGTGCTGTGTACAAAATCCTCATAATTAACATTTTGATCAACAACAGACTGAACTGCCGTATGCTTTATCCTTTGCTCCACAGTCCCTTGAAATCCCATGTCAAGTAGCATACACATTTACATTCCTTTTAACTGTAAGTGGAGGTAATTGTGTGCAAACGGGTGAAGTTTTAAATGCATGATAGTTGCATGGCACAGGAGTGTGTGTGTGTGTGTGTGTGTGTGTGTGTATACCGTTAACGGTGTTTATTTGACTTTGGGGGAAGCCCTGTGCCCATTGTTCATAAAACCCCATATATGGTAATGTAAACACAGCGCTTCGTAACTCCTCTAGAGCGTGCACACAAAAATGAATGAACACAGGAAGACCCACTTTGGCAGGAAGTGGCAGCTGCTGCCATGGCAACAAACTGAAACCCAAAGCAGCGAGGGAGAGGGACTTGCCTTTCTCACTGTCTTGACGTCATTTCTAGTACACTACTGAGCTACAAGGCAGCAGCTGCAGAGCACACACAGATCACACACGGATACAGGGAAGTTTGAACGCTTACAGAAAAATGAAGTATTTTGCCAGCATTGTTCTTTCAAGAAATTGTTGTGCTGGAAAATCCCCATACGTTCACCAGCAAGGACAATGATGTAAAAGGAAGCACTAACAGCATTAACAATAATAATAGCATATTATCAAAGTGTGAGTGATGAATATGCAAATGTTCTCTTTGTTATTGCCAAATTAGCAATATGGTCGCAACACATTTTTAAACTCTAGCACTATTGCTATTACAGCTCAGTGGTGTGTGAAACGAGTGCAGTTTTATTGTTTACACAACCACTGGTTTAGTAAATGTGTGCTTCTCATTTTTGGCTGAGAATGCAAACCGGTATGATGCCAACAGGACATTACCAAAATGAGAATGAAAATGGGAATGTGGGAGCAATCAGATCATTTAGTGAAATTATGGCTTCAGAGGACGAAATACGACGGAACAAAGTAATTATCACCACCAGCTGAAAGGGTGCTGAAGATGGGTGTAAACTGGAAAACGGAGGAGGACTGCGGGCATGCATGCATTAGGGAAAGAGCAAAAAAAAAAAAAAAAAAAAATGCCAGAAGCACACATCATGCTGTCAAATTTTTAGGTCATGGCTCAAATAGAGTATGTCATAGCCGTGATGCCTTCAGGGCTGAAGCAGTTAACTTATTCCTTTAACTGTCTCTGCAGGACAGCTTTTTGGATATTATTTTCAGCCATAACTACCTAGAAAGTAGTGTTTCTTCCCTTCACTAAACATGTTTTGCATCTCTTAGTCACTTTAGGTTCAACAGTCATTGTTGCTGCAAACATAAACCGTCATAGAATTCAGTAAAAACAAAACAGGGACATCTCAGGCTAACAAAATGGTCACCCGCTATCCGAGCAGGTGATTTGTTGTCGGTCAAAGAGTAAAATGTCGTTGGCCAAGAAAACCACTCCCTCATGGCCTCCCGCCTCATCTTTCCCTCGCCTTTCTCCCTCTTGCTGCCTAATTAAAAACTCAGCATCCATACAGCTCCGTCTCTCATTAGCCGCAGCCTTATCCTTTGTAATTAGCCATTGCTGCTGTATATTAACATAGAGGTTTAAAGAAAAGGCGTCAGATTTCTTTGGCCCTCAAGGCTAAATCCATAGACAACAAACCTCTTTTAAATGGGAGCAGGGGAGGGGATACAAGTGTGCGTCTGTGCGTGTTGATGTGGGGGCGCTTATAGTGAATGAGGCACGTGCAAGAGGATAGGGGGCTTAAGAGGAGGTGCAGATAGGGGAGGGTTGGGGTAAACCCTGAGCCCACCACCACCACCCACACTGAGCCTGTGTGGTTTGTATGATGTGAGGCTCTGCTCCAGTTACACGCACACACCTACGGACAAACATCTTATTTTTTTGTCCCCCCCCTACCCAACTGCCCCCCCCCCCCCCCCCTATCATCCCTCTTTTTTTTCCCTACAGTACACTGAGAGGCGAGGGACAGGTGTTGGTGCCTCGTGGGTTTAAGCTCCCTAGAAATTGTCTTCCATGCATTAGCCCCCTTGCAACCCCCCACACACACAGACACACAGACACAAACACACACAGTGATGGAAACTCAGATTGCTATTCCATGTCTGTCAGTGGTTATGATTTATGGTCGTAAATCTCTCAGAAGAACCATACGTTGCAACATCTGTGTCTGCTGCAGTAAGTGGGATTCTGGGGTGTCAGCGTTTATGTTGCCTAATCGTGCTTTTGTTGGAACCATTTTACTCAATCTGTTAGGTCAGTGGTAGACGAAAGACAGTGCTATGTAAATCCAGAACATGCATTTTGCATATGTATAGTGTATATGTATACATGATGTATGTGTTTAAATGTTAGGGTCAGTAAACCAAATACAAGCTAGAGACCATGTCCTCGGTATTGCCTCTGGGAATTTAGGGGGTTTTAACATCCCTAGAAGTTTCATTACATACAAATTACATTTACAATTGAAGATTACAATATACTGTATGTTTGAGTCTGACATTGTCCCATATGTTTAAATGTGAAGTGTAGGCAGAACACTGTTAAATAAAAGAGAAAAAAATGTATCTATTTCCCCACCACTGTTATATACCTAGCAGTGTGGTTAATCCATAGAAATGTGATTTAGACCACCATGTAACCACACAAAATATAACTGTACAGTTATATCAAGAAATTGAGTAGAGTTTGGAAACATTTACACTAAGGGCTTAGAAGCCCGCTGAGCAGCTAAACACAACAACAAATTCAAGGACAAGTGATGTTGTTGACATTCAATGGTCTAATTCAAATCTTCTACAAAACATAATTGCGTACTGATCATTTCCTTTGCTAAAATATGTTTCTGAGGAAATGGAATTGATGTCTAGATTACATTCAAGGGCAATGTTTTAATTTTCCATCCAGGAAATATGACTTATAATGAGGTCATAAGTAGATGATTGGGGTGGATGGTTGGGCAAACATTTGTTTTTCTTTTCCATATTATAAGGATGTCTCCAGTTTCAAATCCCTGTGCTTTGTGATAGGTATTAAAAACATACAATTAATTTTTTCAATATTTAACCATGATTACGATCTTTCCATAAGCTTAACCAAGAGCTTTGAGTTGCCTTAATATAGCCATGAAAACATTCATAATGCTTTTGTTGACAAAAGTAAAACAACCCCATACGAAATACATTGCATTGGCAGCGAACAGTAGTTTATGTGTCAGGGCTGTCCAGTAACAAAGGAGCCGAGAGTGACACATCACCAGCCCTCCAGTAGATACTACTGAGTGTGATCCAATTGTCCATGGTGGGATCAGTGGATCATCCAGGACCCTCCTGCGATGCTGCCCTCCCGCCCCCCTCCCCCAAAACAGCGTGGGGCTTCTGGTACAACGGGGAGGGCGATGATCAAAAGGGATTTTTTCTTGTGTTTGATTGTCTCATGTGTGTATGTGTGTCTGCAGTGGTTGTTTGGTGTCTGTTTCCCAGCCTCTGTGTGTGGGGACCCAGGGGACCGGCTCTGTATTGGCGGACTCTGTAGAGAGGCTTTCTGTTCCCCCATCGATCCCAAAATGTCAATTAGACAGATTCAAATAAATGTGCCCTCAACCTCAGCAGGCCGGCCATATGCAGAGCCTCCCATGTAAACGACACCCACACATCAGGCCCCGTGTCACTGGAGCCAGGGTGATACCAAAAGGGCCTTCTGGGTTAGAATTGACAGAGAGCTTTTCCGCTGCACAGATTGTTTTTCACTTTGACCCCGGCCTTTGCTTGTGAGCAGTCAGACAATATGTGTGGCAGCGCAGACATCATGTAGGTGAATTACCTTTTATGGCTCTGAGTTTCCCTTTGGTTTCTCTAAACAGCAGCTGCCGTTTGCAAAAATGAAAGCAGGGGAACAGAGTGCCCCAAGCTTGTTTTTGTTTTGAAAAGAAATGATCATTGGCTGAACAATAGTGTGAAACCTGGGATGTTTTGCGCTTGTGAAAATAACATTTGATAATGATTCATAAGAAGTGCACAGGGCTGATTCTACTGCAAAACGGGTATAGGGGTGGGGTTTCTGCTGTTATTTAACCAATTAATCATTTAAAATAATTTAAACAAGCAACTAGTGTGAATTATACATTATTGCAATGGAGAAAATACTTTTATTAGAATTGTTTTTTTGCTTGATTATTCGACGGTCATGGAACACAAACATGCAGAAGAGTTCAAATTGATTCATATACTAATATTGGTAACAGAATCATAAAGGAAAACACGGGCTTATTCATTGTAATTTACAATAAAAGCAATAGTTTCGGGACTTACGCAGATATACTTTTGGTGTAGAGTTAGATGAGAAGATTGATACGGCTCTCATGTCTGCACGGTTGATATATGTAGCTGCAGCCAGCAGCTGGTTAGCTTAGCACAAAGACTGGAGACAGGGGGAAACAGCTAGCCTCAGTAATCAACATGTCACATCTATCTTATGTTTGCCATTTCTTACATTCTGTTCAAGTTTTATTTCTTTAATAAGCTATCAGCAATTTGCTTTTTATTTGTGTGGTGGTGACACGGTTTCGGCCAATGAGCACGAGACTTGAGGCAGAGGGGAGTTTAATCATTGATTTGTTTTATTCTTCTTAAGCAAAACATCATCCAGTCATTAAGACGAAAGGACCCACACATAAGTTCGACATATACCTTCGGCCTCGGCCTCCACACACTCTCACGCTCACTCGACCTGCTCTATATACACTCCTCCTAATCACCTCCCCATACATTCCTCAGTACAGGGGGCACCTTCCCCTAATTCTTCCCGTCCTAAATAAATTAGCCATTCATACCTTAAAATACATATACATCTTATTTCAATAAA
>JAVQJF010124710.1:0-99867 GCA_036023855.1 Gadopsis marmoratus | reverse complement strand
TTGTTGGGTCTGTACATATAGAGTTGGCTTGGACTTGCTCTGTATTAACAAGTGCTATGAGATAACTTTGTTATGATATAGCGCTATATAAATAAAATTGAATTGAATTGAATAAAAGCTGTTAAGCTCATCGAGGAAGGAGGCATCGCTGGTTGGTGGGGTGGTGTTGGTGGGAGTGTAGTCTGTGATGGCTTGGATGCCTTGCCACATGCGCTGGGGGTCGGAGTTGTTGTTGAAGTACTCCTCCATCTTTAGCTTGTGGCTGTGACTGGCCATCCTGCTGCCCCTCTTCAGGTTAGCTCTGGATGTACTGTAGGCCTACGCGTCACTTGATCTAAAGATGGTGTCACGTGCTTTCAACACGAGGCTTACCTCTGCGTTCATCCATGGCTTCTGATTAGGAAATGTTCTGATTCGTTTGGAGGTGGTGACATTATTGGTGTTATGGTTAATGTAGTCCAGAACAGAGGTGGCATAGTGATCAATGTCCGTGTGGAAGTCCAGAGTGGCCTGGGTAGCAAATACACTCCAGTTGGTTTGCCAGAGTCTGCTCCTTCAGGCCACACTCTAACTGTCCTCACTGTTGGTTTCACCCGCATGATGAGAGGTGTGTATTTAGGTAGAAGGAATAATGAGAGGTGATCCTAGGTGGGGTAGGGCGACGGCTTTGTAAGCATCGGCCATGTTGGTGTAAACATGGTCCAAGGTCTTGTCTCCTCTAGTGGGGCAGGAGACATGTTGGTGGAATTTCGGGACCACAGACTTTATGTTGGAATGATTGAAGTCACCCGCTACAATAAAGGCTACCTCTGGATGTTTAGTTTGTTGTTTGCTAATGGCAGCATGAAGTTCATCCATGGCTAGTTTAGCATTAGCATCTTGGTGGACATATGCTGCAGTCACCACAGTCAATGTAAACTGTCTGGGCAGATAGAACAGTCTACATTTAACCATGAGATACTCTAGGTTGGCAGAGAAGTGTCTCTCGATTGCAGCAGTGTCCGTGCGCCAAGCTTTATTCACTTAAATGTACAAACCACTGCCTCTGGTCTTATCGGAGTCATCAGCTGTTCTGTCCGCCAAGATGGCATACCGTCCCGCTAGCTCAATAGCGCTATCGGGAACACCGCTGTTGAGCCATGTTTCTGTGAGAATCATGATGTTGAAATCCATAATCCATTTTTGGGAAATGATCAGAAGCCACAGCTCATCCATTTTATTCACCAGAGACCGAATATTGGCTAGGAAGATGCTGGGTAGAGATGGTCGATGAGGACTTCTCTGTAGCTTGTTCCTTAGCCCTCCTGTCTTCCCCCGCCTTTGTTTACGATCCTGGCACCGTCTATGAGTGCCTGAGTCCGGTGTAACCTGGTTTGCAGCCTCCGGTGTCTTAGCGATCTCTGTTATGAGTCGGAGATCGGTCCTAAAATTGTCCAGGTAGTTAAAACGGATGTCCAAAAGTTCCTGTCGGCTGTATGAGACGTATGCAAGACTATTGTGAGTGAACAGACTTGAAACAACAAGTACATAACTACTAATTTGCAAAAACTGGAGAGACGCTGAGCCTCGCGTTCCGCACGCGCCGCCATCTTCGACAGTACACCTCACAAATAACACCTGAATCAAATCTGACAGTATGTCATCCAAACGTTTTCAGTATATTTCACTCCAGCTGTTGGAGTGAACCACACCAGCCCAAATATCTGAATGGTGGATGATTTGAACTTGTGGTAAAGCAGCCATAATTATCCCATATACAGGCAATAATGGAGTTTAGATCATTATTCAATTCAATTCAATTTTATTTATATAGCGCTATATCATAACAGAGTTATCTCATAGCACTTGTTAATATAGAGCAAGTCCAAGCCAACTCTAAACTCTATTCACTCTCTAGAGAAACAAATGTCTGCATGTACACACATACTGTCCATGTTAATAGGACTATTAAAAGCAGCAGGAAACAGATGCAGTGCACTCACCAAAGTCTGCCAATTTGAGCTCTCCTCGCTCGTTGATCAGAAGGTTTTGGGGTTTTAAGTCTCTGTGGAGAACTTTCCTTTGATGACAGTATGACAAACCTCGTAGTAACTGGAAAAGAAAGAGCTGAGGAGAGAAAAAACAGTACAAAAATCACAGGTAAACTGCTGTTCAGTCATCACACAGTATCAGATCAACATAAATTAGAATAAATCCAGTTCAAATAAAATCAAACCTTGTCCTTAACAAAGCAACATCCTGACAAATATGTTACAGCCTGTGGGGATTACTTTCCCCTGAAGACGTCTTCTCTTCAGACCTACAGCTCAGACATTGAATCAGTTGGATATCACTCTGGTAGGCTGAATATCAGCAGACATAGCTCTGAAGGTCCACAGTAAAACCAGAAAACGTGATGAGTGGCAGACATCAAAAGCGCAGGTGAACGACAGGTGAAGGACAGATGAAAGAAACAGGAGCAGCAGTTGAGCAACAGGTCAGCGACAGGTGAGCAGAGGGTTAGTGACAAGTGAGTGACATGTCACGTTAGTCACATCAGTGTCAATGTTGCCACATCAGGAAGTGATATGAAATCTAAATGTGTGCAAACTGCGATATAAATATTTAAAAAAACAGCAGTATGAGTATGACCGAAAGAATGAGATCGCGAATACAAGCTGCCGAAATGAGTTTCCTTTGGAGAGTTGCCGGGCTCACCCTTAGAGATCGGGTAAGGAGCTTGGACATTCGGTGGGAGCTCAGAGTAGAGCCGCTGCTCCTCCGCATCGAAAGGAGCCAATTGAGGTGGTTCGGTCACCTGGTAAGGATGCCCCCTGGACGCCTCCCTTTGGAGGTTTTTCGGGCACGTCCAACCGGTAAGAGACCCCGGGGTAGACCCAGAATGCGCTGGGGGGATTATATATCCCAACTGGCCTGGGAACGCCTTGGGGTCCCCCGGGAAGAGCTAGAAAGCGTTGCTGGGGAGAGGGACGTGTGGATAACCCTGCTCAGCCTGTTGCCTCCGCGACCCGGCCCCGGATAAGCGGTGGAAAATGGATGGATGGATGGGTTAAAATGCTTGTGATTTTCCACTGGCATGCCAAAAGCAATTGAGCTATCAGAAGTCATAATATCCGAGTACAGGACTGTAACTATCAATAACCCCAGTTGATGTTCTCACAGGCAAACAAATACATACAGAGACAAGATTACAAATGTTAAAATGCCATCTACAGTAATCGAATGCTCAAGATGATCATTCATCAATCCCATTAGGGCTTTGACACAAGATAGAAGTTGGAAAATGGAAGGTTAAGTGTTAAGTGTGGCTGGTGATATAAGTGTGTGTTGCGAGAGATAGATAGTGAGAGGAGTGCTCACCGGAGCTCCTGGTTTCCCTGGTACAGACAGAGGAGGTATGTTGGGTCTGCTGCCTGGGGGCAGAGGGGTGGCTGCAGGGGTGGAGACGGGACTTGGGGCAGCCTTAGCTGGGGTTGCTTTGGGGGCAGGAGACATCTTCAAGAGATTCAATGCATCTCTGTTAAAGTAAAAACAAAACATGGGGGCATCATTTCTATATAGTCATGTTAAAATATTGAACAATCAAATATATAGAACAACTTAATATTATTAGAATATTACACTGTTATTTCTTTGAAAATACTGACCAGAGAGCAAAATATAACTGCCCACTTTCTGATGTTTGCATTGGCTAAGAAAATAACTGGAATTTCTTGTCTGTATTACTGTGCATCTAGGTTGGCATACTTTATACACCCTTTTATCCCACAGTAAACAGGAGTAACTCTGGTGTTATATTTAAAAGTTGTGAGTAGGCCACTTGATATTTTCCATTATCGAGCTTGGGGGGGGGGGGGGGGATAAAGTGGCAACAATCTGTAAATATCCCTGAACCACTATGGCGGTCAACATGTAGGAGCTCAGGACCTGGACAAATATTATATCTGGACAAGATGAAATATTAATGATGCTAACACATGTTCAATCTCAAACATTCACATAGGAACAGATGCCTCCGAAAAATTTAGCAGAGTGCAATTTTGCTTGGGTCCGTCCGATTCCCAGTATGCTCTTTTTAAACATATGAACTACGCTATTTGAAGCTGCTCTCAAACTTTTTATCTTCATTTCTGGAAGTTTTTTTAATGATGGCCTATTTTTACGGCTAAACACTTAAATTATTTTGCATAAAAACTGCTATAAAATTTTTTTTTATTTTGCTTTGACCATTATAAATTAAATTACAATTATTGAAACTAAACTGGCACAGCTTACGACAGTTAAATAATGCATATGCTCCCACTTGCCAAGCTTATAAGCAGCACCCTCCTAGTTTTATCTGGTTTGTATTTGTGTCAGGCTTGTAGAGCGAGGTAACTTTTGGTTATCCTCCAGTGGATGGGCGTCATGAGAATCATTTGCTAGTCACAAACAAACCCCATCAGGGTAAGGCCAGGCAGGATCAGGTGTCAGCTGCAGCAAACGACAAGCTTATTCAAAACCTTGGCATCATTACCTTGCCCACTGGCATGGTGAGCCACGGACATCCCTACTTTTCACACGACATCTTTTTCCTACACCACTACAACTGCACAAATGACAGACAGCCAGGGTTATGTTACATAGTTAAAATGAGGGTGAATTCCCCATTTGAAGATCATCCCACAGCTAACGTGAGGGATGCTTTCTACCTCAAGCTTATAAAAAAGCCAGAATCATTACTTTTTAATTGGAATACATGTATCATTTTCCTTGCACTTCACAATTATGCTCTTTTAGTTGGTCTATCACAAAAAAATCCCAATGAAACACATTTAAGAATGTGCTTGTAACCTCACAAAAAGTTGACGTGGTCAAGGGGTATGAATACTTTTGCAAGGCACTCTATATCAGTTTATGGCACTGCAGATTGCTATGCAGATTGACAGACAGAAACAGGAAGTTAAAGAAGTATGGAATCCCAAATTACTGAAAGATCTGTCCTGGATGTTTTTTGTCACCCATTAATTTTGGTCTTAGCAGAGAAAGAGGGGGTAGGAGGGCAGGTATCAGGTGTACCTGCTTGAAGCTCTCTGGTTCCAGTTCAGTGCACTGGGGTCCAACTACCCACACACATCCAGTCTTTTGTCTGGAGCAGCTGCCTCTGACCTCACTATGTCGCTGTACACAGTCTGGGCCCCACAGCTATTTTCTCCTTGTCCCACTCAGAGATGCATCTTTTTATTTCCTTTAGCTTCTCCCTTTCTCTAACTGGTTTGGGGGGGACTGAGGTAACTTGGAAATCCCCCAGCTAACCTGAGAGGACCATATCGAGTGTTTAATGATTACATACCACCACCTTAAAAAAATGAAAATGGAGGGTATATGTGAATTCTAAGGACAGAGGATGACAATAACACAAATTAGATTAATTAATATTACAAGTAAGATCAATTGAAAACATAGATAATAAAATAAAAAATAAAACGGATCCAAAGTTCTAGTTGTGCAAACCTGCCTTATTCTTCAGTGAGCATGTATTAGGATTATCCCATATATATTCAAGAGGCGGTCAAAACAGCAGCAGTCTACAGTGGCCACTTGACGATGATACCATTAGAAAAAACCTTTGCGCAGCTGGTCGGCATGTGCTATTCCCACCAACAAGTTACACCCCAACTAACAGCCAAGGCAAAGGAGCCTCTGAAAGGCTGGGAGAGGGTGAGGAGAATATTAAAAAGGGAGCTAGGCAGCGCTCACATACATATCGGCAAACACACATAAAAATGAGCACCAAACATGCACACAGGAATAAACTTTGTCTTCTGCTGCCACCTAGGACATGCCAAGATGAGAGAACGGGTGTTGTAGTGATGGGAGCTGCTCCACTGGACCGATGTGTAGTATGCTTTTTTTTATTTTTAATGCATGAACAATCAATTTCACCCATAATGGGTTGCATGGAGTCCAGTATAAAAGAAGACTACGCTGTAGTCTGACTGGTCATTTTCTGATAACGTTAAGAGAAGATGTTGACTTTAGTAATACCAGCAGAGAAGCATCACACACAGTAAGTAAACATCCAACTCACCACTTAACACTCAAGAAAGTTGGAACCAACAGTGGTATAGTTTCACAGTGAAAGTGTTGCAGCAAGGAGATGTGGTTTTGAAACAAAAATTTGTTGCAATAGCCTCTACAAGGCAGTAACGTTCTTTTCTAACAGTCCTTTCTTTTAAAACATAACCTTAGGTATAAGTCAATACTGTTACATTGTTTATTTACCTATAACATAGTGTAGGTATGATTATTTTTTTACATATGTTCTTTCTGTGTTCTGACTAAGTGAATCATTTGAAGTAACGTTTTTAACTTCAGCTGACCTGCAGCTCTGGTGCTGTACATGCCGGAGAGAGCCAGGGATCAAGAAAAACCTCTTTGTTAATGATTACCTGTGTTGGTCAAGGTCAAACATGTCATTTAAAAAAAAAATACTCCATCCCCCATTGCTATTTAACCCCTTTTTTGCCAGTGACAGAACTAAACCTCTGTGAAGAAGGAAACAAAAACACACTAGCGGTATGGCCCTTTGTGAGGTTAAAAAGAAAAAATTAAACCTTTACCCGTTACTGTGTTAGCCTTGAATTGTTGGTTACTGTTGCTTTTTATGACAATGTTTGAATCTTTGTTCCCTTCTTGGTTTCTAGGGAACTTTATCCCGAGTTTTGATTTGTTATCGTTTGTTGGCAGCAGGGGCGACATACTTGGCACCAGACTTCTGGGAAAAACACAAAAAAGGCAACTGTAGGGTAAACACACTTGTTATTGGGATTGAAAATATGGCAATGTGTTTGTAAACATGTAAATCGTAGTGGTAATACTATAAATCCACCTTTAAATTAGCCCTTTTTGCTACATTTACAACAACATATGCAATAAGAGGAAAGGCTCAGTTGAATTTAATATGATTATCATTCTTCACAATGTTTGCTTTATGAAGCCTCATATACATTTCTCTATTATGATCTAAGAGACACCCCGCCAAAAACATGTGGTCCGTGTTTCTATGGTCACCAGTGGGTTCTGGAGACTGGGCTGCTATGGCGACCAAAGTTGCTTAATGAGATTCTCCAGCAGGCTGCTAGGTGGGTAATGAGAGCATTCAATCAGGTCCCTACTGACAGCAGGAGGCTATTACAGCTGTGTGTATGTGTGTTCACAGCTTTATTCAGTGTGGATTCACCACATAACAGGATTAAAGCAGCTGGCACTGTAACTACCCTCAGTGACATTCTCTCACTTATCTGTTTCCCTCATATTTATTCACACTGTGACTATAACCTGCTTTGCTCTGATTGACATTTCTTTCCTTCAAAGACACAGCAACGTTATGGTGGCCACAAGGGGACCCTTCCAATCTGTGCCCCTATTGCCCCTTACAGGCCTATTACGATGCTAAACAAGCACTGACTGCTGATACATCGCTTCCCGTGTAAACGCATGAAGTAAAGTCACTGGGCAAATGTGAGACTCATTTTTGTATCTTGAATTCTTGACCCATTTAATTGATCTGCCTTGATCACCTCCTTCTCAAAGCTCTACTTTTGCAGCAGCAGAGAATATTTTTTGAATAAAATCTATCATCCCACACCAGGCATCACAGTATGTTTGTTTGAGATCACTTTCGCCTCACTTGGAATATAAAACAGGAAGTCAAAGATGAAAAGATAAGGTAACCCCCCCCACGCAAAATTCTTAATATAGCACACTTTTTAGTCTCAAGTAGTTTAATTCATGTGGATGTTGATTGTGTTATAGGCTATAAAGTTAATTCATTAAATGGTTATAAAAATGATTCCAGCTTCCAGCTTGAAATCAAATTAATAATAATAATAAACTTTATTTATATAGCACCTTTCATACAGTAAATGCAGTTCAAATTGCAATTACCAAGGGCCTAATAAAAAAATAATTCAGCTTTTTTTAACCTGAGACTGGGCCCAATGAAACTGGCATCAGCATGCTTGTTATGTAAGCAGGCAGGTTCTGCATCTTGCATTAAGGAGGGTATACCTCACATGGAGTATATAACAGGCCTTAAAGGTAACCCATTAATTCATACTCACTCCTTGGTGATAAGTCCTCTTGGTCCAGTGGGTGTGGCCAATTTTGGATCTACGCCATGAGTGTCCAGGATATGTCTTGCTGCTGGACTCAGGCGTAACCTGGACAAGGAAGTGAGAGTAAGGCACAATTTTACAATAGTTCCAGTTTTAAACTTAAAGCTTTTTCTTTAAAAAGGCCTAACATGAATCCTGATGGTTTTAGTATGACAAAGAAGAGTAGGCACCTAATCAACAAAAGGTATAGCAAAACATTATTTAAAGCATTTCAGTCTAGCTTTAGGATATCTTAGCACCTGCACTCACAAAACCTGGGAAATGACATGCATATATATTTTTAGTTCTACTTGACCTGACAGCCTTAATATAGCCCATTTCCGTACCTATCATCTAATAACATGCCGCGCCACACCTCCACGTTTCCTCTTTCACCCCTGTCAAGCTGACATAACCAAAGTGCAAATCTCAATATCAGCATTAAATGTTTGCATAACAAATAGGCCCTGTTTGTTCTGTGGCAGCTCTTGTTTTCCACAAGAGTATTTATTGTGTAAACAGGGGCAGGAAGGAGCTCACACATGTTGGAATGTTAACAGACAAAGATCATCTTTACCCAGCATCTTAGATAGTGGTTAGATACTATAAAACCTCAAATCAGCATGGCTGCATATCCTTCGTGTATCTTTATGCTACTGACCCTCATTATCAAACTTTGCCAGACTTTTTTGGGGGGCTTTGCAGTCCCATCATACAACTCTATGACCACAGAATGTGACATCATGGTAGTTAATGGGACAACCAAGACAAAACATATACATCAGCAGAGAGTGTTGCAATCGCCTTCAGCTCTTGTCACTTATTCCAAAGTACTCTGGGTTACAAAGGTTAGCTCTGTGAACTTGAACAAAGGGCTTTTAAAAAAACTACTCAGGAGAACTTTACGAACAATCTTTAAAATCAATATCTGTTAACTAGCATGACCTGATAATGCTAATATTGCACTAGTATTCTCACAGACTCAAACTGTGGGTACTTTAACAACAAGCACGACATATAAAAACCAAGCTGATTGAGGGGCAAAATGATCCGTTTGTGGGCTGAAACATGGCATACAAATCACAATTCTGTTTAGATGGCTTAAGTGCAAATTTAGATACTCACAACCACTGCTGCCCAGATGTGACCCTCCATTATGGCAACATTAGGCAAGGAGGTGAGTGTACAGACCTGTACCTGTCATCGATTCATCTATACAGTGGACAGGTATGATTTCTAAAAAGAAGGAAGGCAACACTCACGGTCCTGACGTTGCTGGTTTTGGTGGGGGAGGTGGAGAGGGAGCAGCAAGGGGAACAACTGGGGCAGACGCTGCCTGTGTAGCAGGTGGGGCTGCGGATGGAGCCGCAGCCTCAGGAGGGGGGATTTCAACCTGCTTCCAGTCCTGCCCTTCGTCCACCATGAGGGCAATGAGAGTGCCCAGGCGCACGTTGCGACTGCCCTCCTCTATCTGTAGAGAGGGTGAAGGGGTGAGAGAGGCACTCGTAAAACAGAATAAAAGGGAGAGCATTAGCAACACTGGTTCAGTTGCTTAGGCACAACTGAAAATGCTAGAATAAAAAGGTGAAGGTCTCTTGATGTATGATTTTGAAGCAAATAAAAGAAAATGAAAGGAAATCAAACAGCCATTATAAGGGCACCTCAAGAAAAATGACACTTCGTGTCAATTTCCATCTCCCCTCTGATAACTTGAAAAATCTTAAGAAAAACCCGACTGCGTTGGAATAAGTTCTTGGAGTGCTGCATTTTCACGCTGTTCAAAGCTGCCAACTATTGATTCACCATCTTGTTACAGAGCAATACAAATACATTGCAAGCCATTTCCTACTCTCCCCAAGCTGTGTAAAGGTGCAGTTCCTCAGTAAATATTGATCAGTCTAAATGAAAGGCCACACACAATACACACGGTTTGGTTGCTGGACTTCATCTCTTTTCATAAAAAAGGTATCCACTTAGTGAGCTGCCTCTTAAAGGTGTAGCTCGATACAAGGACAGAAGACGATGAAAGAAGAAAAAAGACCGACTTGCTGAGAAATGGCAAGAAGATATCTCAGGGTATATGTAAGAGTCTGAAGTAAAATTTCAGACCTTTAACATGTTTTAAGACCGCAACACCACAAGTTGTAACTGGTTATCAGCAACACACCTGACATTTACAGAACTATACCAGTATATTTATTTTGAGATTGCAAAACAGTCTTATTTTGACATAGTTGAGATCGGCCGGGAGGGAACAAAACTCAAGAGAATAAAGTAGTGGCTAACACAAAGGCAAGATTTATTAAAAGTAATAATAGTCACATACTCACTCGCTCGCTTAAAACATTTTCATTAACAAACATTTCTATTTGGCGTAAGAAAAACAACATTTGCAAAACTAATTTAATACCTTTCAAGACCTCAACAACACCACTGATCTGCCAAGAGATGATACCCTGCAATTTGTAATAGTTGACCAAATGAAAAAATAAGGTATCATTTCACAATACAATGGTGAAAATCAAAAGCAACTTTAGTAAATCCACATTTAACAACATACTCTGCCCCAGGCATACAAAATCAAAAGCAGCACTCCAATCATACCCACCTAACTGGAAAGAACGGCAGAGTATATGAACACCTGCGCCCACTGATAGCTTATTCTGAGCTACTTTAGTTCAATATACCTAATTGTCCTGCAGCAAGGTCATGAAGATAACTTAAAGGTTGTGCCAGTAAATAGTATAGCAATGCAAACTACTGTTGTATCGGGGTACTAACGATTAACATTTAGTCGATTTAATACATAAAAGTACAAACTGCCTGTGTTTTTCCACATGGTAGAGACTAGAGAGGCAATACCTTTGACAGCCATCAAGATATCTGTGTTTAACTGAAGAGGAAATGACACACACACACACACACACACACACTTAAATGATGTTCACGCCTCTGCTTTTGCAATGGATCAAATACACTCTGTGTTTGGCAAAGTTGGTTAAATCCTTTGGGCCAGATAATGTTTTTCCCAAACATGTTTAATATTTTATATGAGTAGAGTCCGATTGACAGACAAAAAAAAAAACTGTTAATTTTGTACAATTTTGAAACAAAATGTTTAATTTTCTGACCAAATTGCATTGATTTCGATTGAATGGGTGACCACTTATGAATAAAATAAGTGGCAAATGTGGCATCTCTGAGACGTCCTTTCTATGATGGTTAATGAAAATAGGCTCATGAATGTGAGAAGAAAACAAAAAAAGAGACAACATTCAACATTGCAACATACTCACTGTGAACAGATGCCAGATAGGTCCCTTCAGAGCCCATCAGCTAGGCTAATGATATTACAAAAAGTCAGACTAGATCATTTATGAGGTTTAACCTACTTATTACCAAACTGTTATCATACAAGCCCCCTGACAGTGTAAACAAGTCAGTTAGAATAGGCTTAGCCAGTTATCAACATTCCTCTAAACTTTAACAGATTGTTGGTTGCTGTAGATGTAAAGCTTGTGATGCAGATTCCATAAAACGCAGTTATCACACAGTTGTTACAGGGGGGCATCAGATCGTGGCCAAACAGTGTACAGTGGAAGGTACAAATAGGGTAAAGCACAGATCAACCCCTGATTGTATAGTGTGTAGGTAGGTTTATTCGTAAAAGCAAGATGGATTTAGCTTAGAAATGAATGTGAACAGAAAAGAGATATTGTTCAGGGAGTGCGACAAGGTTTTATGTCTGATAGAACATGACAGATACGGCAAAATTTGGATTGCCGCCTCACCCTTTGTCTTAGCATTAAAAATCTGCCAGTCCAATGTAATCTTACATGTAAAAACACAACATGGCCCAACTCAAGCTGAAACATGCGAGTCAACTCATTCCTTCTATGCATCATGATTGTTTAGCTTTCTAACCATATAGCAGTACCATTCAGGGTTTAAACTGATCCTTTATCACAGGTCATTTTTCTTTTTCTATAGCTCTCCACTCTCTCCATTCTCTAAAGGCTGGATGCCATAAAATTAATATGCCATGTCAATTCTGACCACTTTCCCCGCAATGCACTGCTGGTCTTTCTTGAAGTAAAATATGGACTGAAAACTAATTAAATTAGGCCTTTTTGTCAACAGCCTACAGGTGATGTACTCTCAACCAAAATTATTTGGTTGTAAATTCTGGAGCAGATTTGACCTCAGAATGCTACATGGTTACAGAGTGATTTATACTAGCAATCGGTAAGCTGATCCCTTGGATGACAGTGTGTGTAGACTGGGGGGTAATGAATGGGAAACTGACAGGTTAGCACTGCAGAATTTGTTATTTTCATCAATTTACCCATTTGTTCACAAATGAATCAGACATCTATCAGTCCTTTCTGCCATGTAATTTATTATTTCAATCACCAGCTCCACATTTAATTACCTTCTGAGGTTCCTACTGTATGAATCCATTTCTAGACTAGTATTCTCCATTTCAAGCTCCGTAGCATCCATCTTTACATACACACAGAGAGGAACTACATGCATCTACAATATGTATCTGCAGACCCATGGTGTGCCATTTCCAAACAGGCTATTACTGGGCTATGTTCGGTTAAACGCAGAGAACAAATTTCATCGTGGGATGCAATCATCGTGGGACATTTGTGTGTGTTTGAGCATGACTTACATGTGTGAATGTATCTATCATGTTTGGCAATAAAAGACCTCAGGGTCCCTGTTTGTTTTTGATTGTACCCTTGGATCAGAGTAGCGCGATGCAGTAAGAGTATGATGAGATACAGTAATCTGTGTTCATGGTGCTGGTGCTCCTACCCCCACCCCCAAATCACAATATGAGCAGGCTCTACCCCCTGCTCTCTCACCTCCAAATTGGTAGAGGGCCATAACAGTACTTGACCCCCATAAATAACCCCTGTGGAGCACAGGAAGTTCCACGTCTACTGCAGCCTGTCTAGGCATCTGGCCAAAGGCAGGTAATTATGGTAGCCTCTAAATTAGAAACCTACTAAATGCTTGGAGAACCACAATTACACCACCAAGGGCTAATACACTGTGACCCAGACAAAGTGGATACCACACTGGCCATAACATACAAGAGGAATGTGCAAATCTATGAAATATTGCCACTAGCTGCTGCTCTTCTTATTAACTAACTTAGACAGACAGATAGATAGAGCGTGCTTGGGGGCTTATCTAATGCAGACCATCTTTCTCTGCCAGCTTCAGCTCTAAAGCCCCTACCCCCAATTCTTGGGTGGTTGCTATGGAAACTACCTCATCCCCACAGTGGCAAAGACAAGGATGGAGTTAGAAAATGTGAGCGAATGGAAGCAAGTGAAGTGAAAGGAGGGGGGATACAAGCCTTTACAAGGTTTATAATCGACACTCATCCCTCCAATACTTAATTGATTTATTTAACTATTTCCATGTAAGAAAAGAGTATGTATTGTTCATGAACAAGGTCTTGTGCTCATTTGTGATGTGTGCATTTGCTGGGACAGACTGGCTGAGTATTTGTTTATTTGTTAAGGTTGCACAAACAAGACACGTCACCTGATTAAACCCTGACCCACTCAGGCTTCACCAGAATCTTTGCATGTCCAAACCTACATGGCAAGGGAACATGCTGGACTATAAGATAAGGCACTCTTTGTGACATGGACTAAGAGTTTGTGCTATTGTAAAAGCAGGGGAACACACAGCAACACCTCACTGCCTCAGTTTTTACAGTAAAAAACTGTAAGTAGTGAACTTAAATCATGCTTAAACTTCTAGGAAATAATAACCTCCATTCCCTCCCACTTAACATACTGGATTCAGATCTCACATATCAGCCAATATTCAAAAGATAAAAAACAGCTTCATCTTTCTGTTCAGGGGGACGAACATATGGTGAAGGACACCTGATCGCTCTGTCTTTGTCTATTAAAAAAGATTCAAGCAACAAACAGCACAATGGGGGAGATGGAAGGAGAGAAACATTTGTAAATGAAGACGCCTCGTTAAAGCTTTGCTGTCACTGTACAGGAAGAGCAGATTTAACAACCGTAGCCAATTAGCATAGGCAACAAAGGAACCCTGAAATCTTCACAAATATTAAGAGGGCTATATTCTATGTGAATATAAACTAATTTCAAAAACATAACTACTGCAAAATTGCTGACTTTGCATAGTTTACAGGCATGATAACAGAAGGAGTGAAAACTGAAGAACACTCTTAAAAAGCACAATTTAAAATCCTGGTGCTGACAAACAGTTAAAACCACAACACTTAAATACTCCCTTCATAGGTAATGCACAAAAGCCATACTCAGGGCAACAACAAGTATAACAATAACAAGTATACCTGTTATTTGCAAATAAATTCATGTATCTAACCATCTCCTGCAAAAGAGGTTTATGTGTGTTTCTGCTCTCACCAGAATCTTTGCCAAAACTCCGTCATCATTAGAATCCAAGGTAACAACAGCCTTGTCAGTCTCAATCTCACAAAGGGCATCGCCTGCTGCCACTGCCTCACCTGTAAAAGTAAAGAAACACATCCAAGAACTTTCAATATAAACATAAACATTTGGCATTTCAAGCACCCAAATTGCAAACAATGTTTTCATTATGAAAGGTAGTTTCTGAGCTGACAAGGCAAGTGATTCATTTTAGCTATGACTGGAAATGCATGAATCATGATCATCGGCATTGTGTTCAAAACAACCGCTCTTTCACGGAGGCTTGGTGCACAGAGAACAAATTAGTTGCCATACAAATGAAAGAATTCCATTGATGGGACAATAAGGTTGTGCAAGAACATATCTGCTTGCGCTTTGGCCAAGCGATCAAATGAAGAGCCTGATCAATATTTAATGGCAAAGGGTGTGAGAGGCAGAAAGAAGGCAAAATCTTTGCCTATTCTTAGATTTTCAGCAGATTCCCACTGGTCCACCACAGGAGAGTGCTGGAATATATTAGCATCTGCTCAGCAATGAAAGAGGATGGCAATTGGGAGCCACTGGTTCAGTTCATCCATGCTCATATATCCATTTTGTGCTATATATGTTAGTGTATTTTTCTGTTGGAAGCTCATTTGAGTTATGGAACACACAAATGGACCCAATTGTTTCCTTGGACAAAAAGGAGAGAGAAGACATAACTAGTGTAATCAGTTTTACAGCTCATTAGTAATTAAATGCTTGCTAGAAATCAATAATTGAATATTGAGGTTATTGAGGTTTTGCTTAACACTTTTATCCTGCAGCACTTGCAGTAAATCTATTTCATGGAGAGAGTCAAGAGTGGGCACAGAATGACTGAATCATCTTGGTGACAAATGTCCATGCATCTAGTTGCGACGAGGAGGTAAAGTATTCGAGACAAAGGTCAAGAGTTATCCAGATCTGGCATCTGGTCACATTACAATCTTCTGGCAGCTGTGAGAGGGTGCATCACCTGTAGCAGAGAGTAGGAAAACTGAGGGCAGTACTATGACAAGGGCAAGAAAGGTCTTACAAAACCTCAAAATAATAACTAAATTGAAAAAAGACATGAGTTTCTATGCTAGGTTTAAGGTAGAGAGATGCACGGGAAGGAAAAAACTCCAGCAGGAACAGGGTGGGTCAAGGGAATAGTAGATGGGGATGGGTGTGGGGAAGGTTGAAAGAGCAGAGGGAGTATTGATGTTGGAAGCCCCAAGGAGCAAGCAGCTGTGGAGGCAAGATTGGATTTGTATGCGCCTTTAACACTGCATGACCCCAGGGGTGCAATATTAAAGATTAAACAGACGACCTCAGTCCTTTTCACCGCTGCTCTACCAGAAAGGCAACAACAAAAAGATACTAAGACCTACAAAGGTATGCAGGCCAGGGCTGTGTTAACATACATTCTAATCTACTCAAAAAAGATGGTGATACAGTTTGCATCACCAGTGATGATCAACAGATGCAGTGCATCAAGAAAACCCAAATCGCCAACTATGTGGAAAAACTGTTTCTTTCCAGATAGATGGTTTTATTTATGTTATATTCTAATTCAGGAAGCTAGAACATAGGTAGTTTACTACACTAAAAAACAAGATTCCACAGGAGTACAATTAATCACATTACCGTCATACAAATTAAGTGCTTTTTGAAAAGCTCTCTGAAAATCCCTCATGAATTTAGGGGTAGAAAGTAGCATCCTGGATGTGTTTTTCAGGTTTGACAATTTATTTTCCTCTTTCCCTTTCTCACTTACACACATGTACATATCTCACCCCAAGTCACAGAAGCACATGGCAACACAGCAGAGCAGCCAATCAGAATGCAGCACGGTGCCTTCTGATAAATGAGTGTGGCTGAGGCGCCTGGCTGAGCAGAGTTGCTAAGCAGTGATGAATAGGGACTACTGGTTTTCCTTGAGCCAATTGGCCACCAGAGGGCCTCAGGTGCTCCAGCACTCGGGTCTTTGCCTTACAGAGCAATGTGATGTCGCTGAGGAAATGACCGGCGTTACTGATGGTCCACCAAAAGAAATGCTTTTTATGGTGTTACTGTGCAAGTTACATACATTTGGACCAAATTTATGTAATTAGTTAGAAGATGTCAAGCAGAAAACTGTGGTAATGAGAATTGGCAAATTAAGTCTTGTGTCATAGGTTGCTTTTACCTTCCTTCTTCAGCCATTTGACAATGTTTCCCTCCTCCATGGTGGGGGAGAGAGCAGGCATTTGCACTTTGAGCGGGCTGACACCTACAGGATGGAAAGAGAATAATACAATTAACATCAAGCATAAAACTAAAGCAAAAATACTATTTAGAAACCTTTCTACAGCCAATTATGCTGTGTGCATTTCACAATATACATGCCCTGAAGTAGCAGGGTTTGGTTGCAACACATCCAGCTCTATGACAGAAGAATGCAAGCAGGTCACTTATGGAATTGTGATCCAGGCTGACACTGCACAAGAGGCTGCAGAGACTGCACAAGAGGCTGCAGAGACACTCGTACTCTTGCAGGTTTTTGAGTCACCAGATGCAGTCAGTCAGAAGGCCAGGGTTCAAATGGCTCACAGCAACAGTGTTGGACACAGAGTCTCCAGGCTGCCAGAGGAAATCACAAATCCAAGCTGCAGACTAGACACATCACTGCTTTACTACTAACTAGCCTGCAGCACTGCAGACAAAACGGTCAAGCTTATTGCTTAAACATGGCACAACTCAAAAGGAACACCCCTTTGTTTAGTGTATTATTCTGAGCTGCTCACATATTACAAACATGTATGATGCTTAGAAAGAGAAAATGATATAGATACAATGAATAAGAGAAGGAAAAAGTAAACAGATGAGGCAGGGGGAAAGGGGGGGTGTGAAGGGGTTTTGCCAATATCATTTGATGTGACCCAAACTGTTCAAATAGAACCTATATGACCATGTCCCTGAGACATGACAATGCTTGTACAGGTAAAGATTAATTAAATATTCACCAGAAGTACATAAATAATAATTGAGAAGAAACGATGATTTGGAATCAAAGAAAGTCAAATGTATTCACTCAGAAAAAAACCCCAACCGCACAATGACTAACATCAAACTAAATTATCTCAAGGAGGCAATAATTGATGTTTCTTCTCAATTTAGACACTTTAGTGGTCATGTAGGGTTTGCTGCTTTGCCTAATGTCAATAAACTCATCTTTTCCAGAAAAAAATAGAAATCCAGTGTGGCAATGTTGTGTGCTGCTGCCATCTGCTGGATTGTTGGCAATGTCACAGAACTTGCATAACCAAGAATGGTATATAGTAAGAAGTTCACTTTTTAGGTTTCCCTTCAGTACCCGAAAATTAACTGTTAAACATGTTTGTTTATTTTGTCTGTGCATTTGTGTATAAAGAACGATTGGTCCAACTCTTTTCTCATAGACATGTCAAGAAATTAAAATGGAGTCAAACAGCAGAGTTAAAACATCTATTCATATCATTCAGACTTAGCATGAATCAGTCCTGTGTGTGTGTGTGTGTGTGTGTGTGTGTGTGTAACATTTTGTCAGAGAGGTGTACTGCTTTCACAAGTAATACACCATTTCCCCGCTAGGAAGACATTCTGACATGTCATAGCAAGAAAGTACAATTAATAACATGATGTATGGCTGCATTTCATTTAGGTGTGCCAGTTCTAACAAACCCACTTACTGTGCATGCTTACTGGCATAGTTTGGAATGTTACACCTGTGCTTTTCCTGCCATGACACCACAAATATTCCTGCGGTAAAAAACACATCTCCTAAAAATCATGAGCCGCACATGATCAGTTCCAATAATTCAAAGAAAAATAATTTAAAATTTAACAAAAGCCACATTTGAAAGAAAACCTTTTAAACATTCACATAGCTTTGGTATGCTGACATGTCTATTACTTCCCAAACCTGACTGTGGCCATAAACCTACATCATTCACGCACTTTATTTGATACAGTAGTGAAACACAGCCTAGTGTAAGATAACAAGACCACTGACAACAGAATGACAAAATCATCTGTCTGGAACCACATCATGCATCCCAGCAATGTTGCACTAAATCATGACTATGCCCAGCATAGTCTCGTTATTCAATATTAATCTAAATCATTTTAGACACGATTATAGGAGTCTGTCCGCCACAGTAGGAAAAGCGCAGGCGTTAATAACCAAAGGAATAATGGCTGACTTCGATTCAGCTGCTTTGGTTTCACGGTGCTGGTGTTGTGCATGTTGGCTCACTGACACACAGTCACGTCTTACTGGGACGCCTGAGTAGAGCTCGTTACTGTTATTATACTAGTACAAATGTCTGCTGTGAAAATGGGTTCTCAGTTTTGGCAATTTCTATATATTATACAATATTTCTAGCTAACTTCCCTTTGGCTGTACGATAAAGAAACTGGGCTTAACAATGTCAGTTTCCCCATCGTGTACTGACCCGGCTGGGATGCCGTAAACCAACACATACCAGTCGTTCCATTTAACAACACGTCCATTACTTATCATGTCATAGAAAACGATAACGAAGCACTCGAACTGCACGGCTAACAGAAGTAGAAAATGTCAGCATAGACAAGGACAAAATCTGTTCTTATATTAAACTGTCAATACTCACCGAGGAACCATGGCGACCGAAAGAAGTGTCTGACATGCTCCTGCCATGGGTGTGTGGCCCATAAACATTTATTAACATGAGATAATCTTAGGCCAAATAAAATCCCTTGACGACCCAGACGCAAGGACGCCGCCATGTTGTCGTCCACCGTCGGTGAGACGTGTCCACACAGATGCCTGACGGTAAAATAGCGGGGAGGGAAGCATAGCATTATTTAATATTTCTAATTAATATTGTGAGAATGATCAACCTCGGACATCTTTAAAACAGATCCGATGAGCTGCGGCGTATTTTATTCCATAGAAAATGCATTACTGATTTAATTACACGTAAACGAACGGGCTAAAAAGAAGTACCACTTTTGGGTCCTTTGACGTCCTTTACACTGTTGTTCTCTTGCGTTCAAAAATGGTCGAAATCCTCAGTGTTCAATGATCTACTACCCTCTGCTGGGGAGAATGTCAAAGGCTCCTGTGTTTAAGACTTTCAGAGCGTTGTATGTGGAAAAAGGGCTATTGCTCATAATTAAACTACTATAGTGTACACTGTAGCCACATAATGTTTTATAGAAATTGTTTAGTGTATATTGCATATTTTGTGAATGTCAAAACCATCTCAGTAACATCCTATTATATATTATTTTATAATATGATATGATTTCATTGTCACAAATAGTAAAATGTGTTATTTATTTTACCTGTGGAAAGATAACAATTCAGTTCAAGATGTGAAATTACTGTGAGGTGAAATGACTTCAATTTTATTTTTATTACAAATAAATGTAAGGTTTCTAATTTGGGTTTTCACTTAATCACATGTAGATTTGTCAAATGTGAGAAAATCATTTCTTTGCACATGTCACTTTTCACATAGAGAAAAACTGTGTTTAAACATGAAAAGTTGACATGTGATTTTTTTTTATGGTGTGTGGAAACAAGGAAATTATTGGGCAGGTTAATGCTCAGAAGTAGACATGGGGAAAAAACATTAATGGAAAGTTCACAAATCTGAACAGGAAATTACTTCATAACAGTCTGGCATAACAAGATATCATTGCATGGTCACAAAAACTTCCTCATGTTTTTGTCCAAAATCCAGACCTGGCTGTAAATCACACTTCATTTGTCAATTGTTTATGTGAGCACAGTGACTTTAGGGTTGGTTGTTGTTTCATGTAAATGAAGAAAAAGTTATTTGACCATCACCACTGCATTTTAACTTTGGGAAATTAGAAACCTTCACTCACGTGTTACTTCCTGTCTGGGCAAACTGCATTAGTGACACAGTTGTAATCTGTCCAACTCACAGTTTGGGCTGAATGCTTCACAGGTCCATTTGAGTGTGAAGAGAAAATGATAAGGGGCTCTGATAAGCTGGTCCGGTGTATCTGCCGAGAGAACACAATAGCACCACTGCGCAGACATGGGACACAGACACAAAATCCCAGCTGGCTGTCTTCATGCCCATGCTCACACTATCTTTCATCAGTTCCTTGTTATTCCTCCAGCATCTATCTGTTTGAATTAATTTACTCCCTTTTAAATAATAAAATAGCCCTTGTGTGGCTTATTCAAATCTGAAAAAACATTTCTGAGTAAAAGAGATAAAGGCACTTGTGAAAAGATACTCTGTATTGGTTTTGGCAAAACAAAGGTAGCCATTGTTTCATAAGTGCAGCCTAGTGTAACGCAGTGCAGGACGCAAATAGATTATACCTGTACATACATTTTGCTGTCATGTTCCTAGACAGTTGTCTGCACGAAAAGTTGATGTGCAACAAAACCACTCACCGCTAAGCTGAGACACATGGATTAAATATCTCTTCTCAGCTGCATTTCTGTGTTTTTTGTTCGTTCCCAGATCTATTACAACTGGTTTGGGTGCATGTTTGCCTATGTGCCATCAGTGCCTGTCACTAGTGGCCTTCAACCAGGTTTTGTAAATACTTGTCACGCTGGTTTAACGGTGCTTTCCCAAAGAACAAAACACTGTCTTCTCTTACTTACAGTTGATTCTCAAGAGCCTCTCATAGTTATAGCCCTCAGTGAATCATTCACAAAACTCCTCACATGTAGTTTTATGCATATTAAAGGCAGCAGATACCTGATTTGAATCAGATGTCAGTGCTGTCATGGACTCTCACACACTTAGGGTGTACAGTATGTAAAGCCCTAGTTTGCATTCACAGGGCAGTGGTCTGTTAGGAAAATCAAGCTCCTGCAGATGTGGATCAGTCTAGACAATTTGCCTACTGTTCACTTATCTCCACTCAGCTACATCAAATATCACCATATCACAGTTAACAGCAGCATCCACATTATTCAAAAGAGAACCCGAGGCCAAAGATGGTCAGATTCTGTATACTGTGACTGTATTTTTGAACATGCATTGTTTTCTTTCGTATGAAGCCGACTGTTGGAGGTACCATTTCTTTTTGAGGACTCAAAGAATAAACTAAGGAAGCTTTATATTACATTTTTATGGGACCACTGTGTTATGTTGCGATTGGTATTAAAGTAAGTAATTAAAGTAGATGTGAGTAGTGCAGACACAAATTGCTATTCCAACCTCTGTATGTCTGTGTGTGTGTGCGTGTGCGTGTGCGCATTCACATGCTTCATGACACAAGTCAGTGCCCCACACTTGGGCCACCCCTGTCCAAAAAGTCTGGACTGGGGTGTCAAACATAACCTCCTATTTCCTGTCATCATTTAAGGATTTTAAAACATATGCAACTTATAATCATGTCTTTTGTTTCAGTTAAATATTAATCACAGCTCTGCTTGATCTATTATACATTTCAAATTTAAAGTGCATTATGTGGGTCATGACAAGAGCTACTTTAGAGAAATTACAATATGTGAACACAGAATCTGGAGATTGGTATATGATGGGTATGCACTTCACTTTGAATTGCATTTCTTGCTTGTTTCATGTAATTTAACAATATGGTAATCAGTATCTATTATCTCAATCCAATCAGGAGCAGTCACTGGTGTATCGTCTCTCTGTATGGAGTTTTCTCGTCTAATCAGAGACGTTTCCTGCCTCCAGGAAGAAATGCTCTGTTAATTGTTTAGAATCACCAGGTCTGATACCAGAAGACTATTCTTGAGCTTGTGCTTTATAATGACTGATGTGGTGTGACAGTGTTGGTTAGTGACACCGATGGGGCGACAACAGTGAAAGGGATGTAGCGGAGCAGTGGGCACATTTTGAAGCCATCAGGAAATATAATAGCAGAACATGATGTCAATCAAAGCCACGCTATGTAAAGAAGGGCTACAAAAGGCAGATAAATCAGAGTAAAGATTAGCCACGGATTTGCTTGTGCATACAGGCCAAAGACTGGAGCCTTTTATTGACACTGCTTTTACCTTGCAGACATTTGTCTGCTGCCCACAGGAACCAGCGTGGCAGAAGTGGCACGCACTGGCGAACGCTTACATGGGTGGCGTTTGACACTGTCGTGTGTAAGGCAGAAATGACCCTCTTACACGACGGCACCCAAATTGTATGCGTGCAATTCTGAAAAATTACTTTCACGAAATAAAAACAATTGGCAAGCTTTATTCGTATTAAACATCACCAAACATTTACATACTTCCTTACAGCTCAATGGATGCAAAGTATGAAATGAATGAAATCAGACGAACCATTCTGTCACAAGTATCACTTGTTAATGCGTTATTGCACTTCATGGCTGCATTGTGCTTGTGGGATGTTATTTCATTATTATTATTTGGTTTTGTTTTTCTGCAGTGATCACACATCCTTCCCAAAGGACACTTCACAGTATAGGTGTCAATACACTCAACATACATCTGTTTGGCACAAGTGTTTTGAATACTATCAACATGGACTCCTTTGGGAAGTGCAGATAAGTGAAACAAAGCGTATGAAAAAAAAAAGAATTCATAATGTTTTATGTAGGCTTTTGGACATTTTTGACATATTTTTATTCTGTGATATCTGATGTAAACGTATGTTTGTGAGGTTTGACTGCTGACATGCTGGTATAATACGCACGCTTTTTTATTTTTTTTAAGGCACAGTAAAGAACATCTCAGTGCATTGTCACAACAGAGGGATGAATTCAAAGAAACATACAATGAGGCAAACATACAAATATAAACAACAGTTCAAATGTATCTTTATCAAAAACAGTCAATAAAAACTACTACAATAAAACATCACATTTGCATACAACATCAAAGAAACAAATAAATTAATGAAATTGTCACTTCTCTGACTCCCTCCATCCTCCTGCATTCCTTCCAAACTTGTAAACCAGTCTGCGTCCGTCTACTCGTTCTAGGATTTCTCTCTTGTAGTAATATCTGTAACAGGGGACAGATGGCTGGTAAATTAAATTGAAAATGAATGCAGTTTAATGCAGTCCGATTAACCGCTTTTACTTGTGGTTAGAACAGATGTTTTGATCTTTAAAGGATGTCTGGTGAATGGACCCTAGTACTGTCTGTCACTGCACCAAACAGTCAACAACAGTCCCTAACAAATACTCATTTTTTTCCCGGTTTGAGTATTGTTCGCTAAAAACTACAGTACCCAGTTGTTTTAGTCCTTAGCCTTTTAATAAAATGAAAGTATGCATTTGTTGCCCGTTTTTAAAGATGTATTTCTTCAGTAGGAACAAATAGACTTAGGGCTGAGAGTAAGGCTGTCTATCCTCTGACTCTTGTCATCATATGTAAAATTGTGTTTGTCTTCCACCGCAACAACACACATCATTTATTGATGATTATTATGCTTTGTTAAGGCAGGCATATTGGATTATAGTTACTGCTTTTATCAGATTACCTTAACCGTATCATGTGTACTCAATCCAATAGTTAATGAAAGCATGAGGATGGCGCTATCAGTTACTCCTGGCTTAAATCTGATGATTTTATTTTCATTCAATGTCCTCATTAAATGGACAACGGATAGCTTTGTCAGTGGAGTTACAAGTTGCATCCATTTTGTTTTTCTTTCAAAATTGGGTTTAAACGTCCTCTAAGTTCAGTCACATGAATTCAAATAAAAGGAGAGGAAATCTGTTTGGTTGTTACTCCGTCGCTTTTGTTATTCAAGACCGAGAGGACCTATCTGTTTGGTGATGCCATCAAGCTGCGAATCCTTCTGCTGCACCACGGTAAAAAGAAAATCAGCTTTGTGGTCACAGTGACAATACCTGCGGGCCCATTTTGTGGTTCCCAGTGGTTTGCACTACAATGAAATTAAGCTCATTAGATTAGCTCATTTGAATGTAAAGCTGGGACTACTGCAGGAGCCAAGAAGACTTTCTGAGGAGAAGGCCATTCCAGCTCATTTGGGAGAAAAGTGAAAACATTGTAGCAGCTCAAAAATGAGTCCATTCTGGGTATTCAGGGATGGGAAATATGTGTTTTAAAGGGCTGAGTTCACAAGTTTCAGATGTGGAACTCTTAATGATGTCACCTTAGTTCATTTCAGTAGCAAGTACATTACAAAATGTGCAAGTTAATTGGAACAATGCAGATTGAAATGTCTTCCTCGTCACAGATTTTACAAGCTATTGCCCAACAAAAAAAAACACGCCTGTGTACATATTTGATGTCAACTGTATTGAAAGTGCAGGAACTTTATTTCTGCAGACACGTCCCCCCCCCCCGGAGGGAAGTGGCAACAGTCCCTACTGACTACACTGAACAACATTGAAATCAGTGAGAGCTAAATGTCGTGACTGTCTTAGTCATCAGATCTCAACTCCAATGAATGCTTTGAGGAGATTCAAAATCAGTATCTGCAGCCATTTTGTTTCCCAGTGAATAATGACTTGCTGTCTGATGTTTGCATTTGTGTTACTACATGCACGATGGCTGTGCAGGTGTACCTCATTGCCCGGCTTAGTTTCTCGTAGGTCATGCTGCTGTTATTCTTCTTCTTGCCCCATAACTGTGCCACTGCCTCTGACTTAAGGAAGCGGAAAACCCCCTCTGTCCGATCCTCCCACTTGATCAGCCCTGGGTTTCGCTCGGGGTTCAGCAGAATGTCCCTGATGAACTCCCACAAGTGGGTCCCCCTCGGGTCTGATGGGGAAAGAAAGTAAGAATAAACATATCGTGATGTATATGTTGCAGAAAAAAAAAGGATAATAATATGTCAAGATGTGTTGACAGTACTTACTGTTTTTTTTGACCTGATGTGGACGACTCAAAGACCTTTTGATATCTGTGAGACAGAAATCAAATTATTGTTGAATCCATTTATTTTTTCCATTTGTAATACGTATTTTGCAGTTCCATTAAAAACAAGAAAGTGCGAACTTGTTGTACATATTATGAATTCCTCACCTGGGCTAGAAGGGGTGGGTGAGTCAATAGGTGCGAGGGGGTAATTCAAGGGATCATATACTTCTAGGAGGAAGAGGAAGAAAGGATCAAGTCAACGTTTATTTGATACATGAACCATTTCAAATGAAGCATGAGCACAGCAGCTTGCTGTATTTACATTACCTCCAGGTGGATAGCTGACATCTGGAAATGGACAGGAGAAGTCTACTAAAATAGAGAAAAAAAAGGTAAGTAGAAGAATTTGTTAGGACATGATGATTCGTTTGATTCACCTGAACAATTGTGGGCAAGATTATTGTTTTGTTCCTTTTTGAGTAATTACTTGTTTGAGAGACTCTTACATTCTGGTTTGAGTTCCAGTTGCCCTATTTCCACATGGCACTGCCCTGTGCAGGGATGAGAAGGAAAAGAAAAAAAAGTGAAATATTTGCACAAATCAGGGAATTAAGTTTGTCATTCATGGTGAGACATCAAACAGCTACGAACCAAATCCTTGCTTAAAGTATCAAAAGCGTATTTAGGGCCCTAAAATTACATGTTGAAGCTGCGAGGCAGTCTAGGGTGTTTAGCAGATTTAGAGTTTTACATTTGCTTTATGCCATATGGAGATACTGTTTTCACAGCCTCAAAACTGGATGGTCCCGTGGTTTCACTGAAAAAACACAGCCACAACATCTACAGAATAAAAACAGCTAGAGAACCAGAGAAGCAGCAGCAGACTATATTCAACAGGAAGTAAATTGTTACGACACGTGGAGTTTGTCTGTGTTTCCTGTTTTATTTTGAAATCCATCCTGTTTGTTCAGTTCAAGCCCTCATTTGTCAATGATTAGCCACACCTGTTCCCCAGTCCTCACCTGCCCCTGATTCCCTCCTTAGTCCCTTCTCTACATGCACCGGTTCTTTTCCTTTGTCCATTCATTCTGTTTGTCCCGCTGAGGTCGTCGCTGTTTTGCCCCTGCAACTGTTCCTGATTTACTTTCTGCCTGCTTGTCTGTCTTCCTGTATTACCCGCATGTGAGCTCTTTGTCTACAAATAAATCATTGAACAGCTCCAGTCTGCCTGTGCTGTCTCCATTTGGGTCCTATCCCTGCTGCGTGTACTGTACCACAACATGGGAAATCGTATCTAAATTTTGACACCCACGGACACTCGCAATTGTCAGTGTTGCCTACTAGTAAGGCCACAAGTGTTTGTGTTAATTGTACACAGTTATGACAGACAGTTTGGCAATGATTTTCTATGTATAAAAATTTATCACTTTGTCCCAAGAAACTGAGCTGGTTTCCTAGAGCCAGCAAGAACAATAGAAACATTGTGCTCTAGTTCACTTTTCCTTCACTTTCTGTTTAACCTGTTGTGCCTGGTCTCTTGCCATTACTGTTTCGAAATGCCATTAACTTCAGATGTTAGATAAAATTTGATGTGCTGATGTCATTTACCATATAATGTTACAAGAATTTTCATCCTCTCTTTGCTGTAATTTCCTCTAAGCGACATTCTACGAATAGTTTTAGTTAAATGTCAGAAGGTGAAGCCTCAGGCCTATGAACTCCAGTCTCTTTACAATAACCCTCAGTCTAATTATAAAACAGTGGATGAGACAATTCTCAGCACGTTCTCCACTTCACATCCCCTCTTTGCTTTGCTAGGAGACCCACTCTAGCAAGAGCAAACAACAAATCCATCATCCCTTGCTTTCAGCAGTACTTCGGCCTTCTACAGCACCATGCAGTGTGACCCCTGGCCACCTCTGTGACCCCTTTTCAGCAGTACTCTGTTGCAGACCCAACTCGAATCAACCGGCTTTTTTTTTATTGGGACTAATCAGCTTCCTTTCCCCCCTTCAGCCCACCTCTCAGATTTTCAGACGAACTGCTCCACTTGAGCTCTGTGATGCTGTGGAAGAGAATGGGCCCCACGCTGCCAGCAGCACGGATAAAGTCCTGGTAGCTCAGGCTGCAGAGCTGATGGCCGTTCATATCAAAGTTTTGGAATGGAATGTTGGCAGCATCAATCTGGTGCATGTCCATGACCTGCTGCAGCCACTCCCACACCTGGTATTTACTCCAGAACTGAGGCAGGGAGTCACGAGACCACAGGCGACTTGTGTAACCAGACATCAACATTGGCACTGTGGAGAAACATCAATGGTTGTGCATAACATCCAAAAAAATGCATTTGTCTACATCAGTGAAGTAATTTTGTTAAAATGTAAATATGCATCTGAACTGAAGGTATTTGTCAATAATTAATCTGAGTAGTAAGAGCTGTTGAGCTGCCTCTCAGTCGGGAATCCCTTATTCATGCCTTGCGTTTCAGAGCTCTGGGCTCACCAGGTGAGCAATGCATCAGTTGCTAATTGTTGAATGATTCTCAATTTGCATTGCAGTTTCATAACCAGTGAGAGAACTGGATTGTTGAATAGAGAGCAATCAGAATCCTTCAGCAGAACAAATTAACATATTTACTTGAGGCATTTTAGGTTATTATTCAGACAATTTAATTAACCAATTTATGACAGTGAAGCGTGCATAAATAATGCCAGGAAGGCATACAGTAGGATTCATTAAGAGGGTGTTAGTGTGGTCATGAGCCTCACCATCAGAGTAGGGGTTAGTAGGGCCCCAGGTAGTGTTCAGCTGGCTGTCCAGGGTGGTGGATGGAGTTACGCTCATATTGTAGCTGCTACACTCTGATGTACCATGGCCCAGGGGCTGAGGCAGGAGAAGAGCAGTTGACTGTATGGATGGATCAAAAAATGAAAGAATAGTTTTTACTGCTTTAGGGCATCTAACGACACACTATGCTTGAAATGTTTTAATGCTTACATTGTGATTTTACTTTAAATATTAACAAAATATTCAAATGCACATTTGCAGCAGGTGGTATCACCAGGTCTTCTCTTCCAGCCCTGCAGGGCATTTACTACAAGAGGTGCAAAACCAAGGCTGTCAGCATCAAGAAAGACCCCAACCATCCAGGTCACAGTCTGTTCAAAATGCTGAGGTCTGGGAAGCGACTCTGTAGCCACAGGGCAAGGACTGGGAGTCTCAAGAGGAGTTTTTACCCTCAAGAAATCAGACTTCTAAACAGCAACACATGATGGACTACCTACAACCAGCCCATGTCCCTCTCTTCCTCTCTTGCACACCCCTGTCCAACTCTTTGTGAACTCTCTCTCTTTATATACACCCACACACTGGTATCTTGCAGTACGCACAGGACAATTAATGCGTATTTATATATTTATTTCAATTTGGAATCATGTACATATTTTTGTCCACACTTGATTGCACAGTAGGAATATATTACAAAGATCTGTTATGATATTTTACAAGATACAAGATTTTTTTTATCCATATTCTTTTCTAATATTTGCTAGGCGCTTTCCAGAAAAAGCATTTTACTGTAAGTTCTGTGACTGCATGTAACAACATTTTGAAACTTGTTTAATTCAACTGAATGTTTATGCACATTAAAGGTGTAATCCTTTGATTGTTGTGAAATCAAACCTATTTATGCTATTTCTTTTACAAAGCCATTCAATGTACTTGCATTATCTCCCTATATAGGAGTCTGCCATTCCTGCACTGGCTTCAGATTGCTCAAATAAGCAGGAGGGAAAATGATACCTGCATGTAATCCAGTGCAGTTTTCTCAGTGATTGCTGTGGCCATATCAACCAGGCCCCTGGTCGACTCCATCAGCATTGGCCTGCAAGGTTCATGGCTGATCTGACACCGTAGATGGCATGTTGAGCCATTTTCAAGCCATGAAATGCCAATTTTTATAAATTAGGTAAGAAATGTCAATATTAACCAGCAGCGATGTGTCACAGTATCACAGTAAAGTCATATATAGTTTACAGCTCAAAAAACACGCTAAACCTTTCAGCGTCTCTTTTAAATTCTATGTATTTATCTAGCCATGATTGATAAGCCATTTAAGGACATGAAAAAGTAGGGATTCTATGTCAGCACAGTTTATGGATTGTGTTTATTTGCTTGTTACACAAACTTCCCATTTAAGTTCTGCAATGATGTTTGTTTTGGACTGCTTAGTGTCTTCAGTAAATGCTCAAAATGCCTAAGTAACAGAAATTAAGTGGCAAACATTACTGAAGATATATTCTTTCACAAATATATAATATTTTATTTAATGTTTAGTGTAGGCTACACTCCCTCTCATGCTTCACACTTGCAGTTAGCATTTAAGGGTTTGCAGTGCTGCATACATATAGAGGTAAATAATGGCATGTTTGAGACTTAACCGCAAGTATATTTCCGTCCCATGTAAATAAAGCATGTCAGAATTTCAGCAGCTCCACTGTTTTGCCCAGATGGCAATGGAGATGTGTTGCACAATAGCTGAGTCAGGCCTGACACAGTTCACTGCCAATATGTGGTTTTATGTTACTAAGTTACATGGAAATTGATTGACATGTGACATAAAATGCTGTATTGTTACTTATTAGTTTAGCGACCAATACTGCTGCCACAGTGAATGACTGCTCTACATCTTTCATTTTAGTCTACATTGTGGGTTTAGTTTGCATAAGTTCTATCATTATGTTGTTTACACAATCGATGCCACCTTTCGAGTGGAAACATTTTCCAACATTTACACAAATCTTCATGACCTTGGGAAGTGAACTTAATTTGTTTTAAAATGTGCTTGAAACTGGACATTAATTCTCTGACATGTGCAAGAACAGGTGTTTGTGTTAACACCGGCATTGTAAATGTTGTTGGCTTAGATATAATCAAGCCATAAAAAGTCAACATGATGAGTGATACCTGTTTCAGATGGCTACACAAAGAATCTAATTCTTTACACAGTGACCCATACTTCACCTGTTCTCTGGAAGATCTTCGCCACGCTTTTATGGCAGGTTATAAACAAATTTACGCCAAGCCCTATTACACATTTCAACAGTAAATACTGTGCTGCCAGCCAACACATCTGTGACATACAGACAGGCAACCGAATCTCCCAAAAGATCACCTTTGTAACAACTGAAAGTCAAAATCCCTGAATGAGATTTCCGCAGGTGATGTGGTGGCACATGCCGTCATTCCAAGGTAGAGCAGCTTGATAACTGACACTCTGCCAAGTCACCTCAAACACCTTATGCTGTGTGTTAACCCTCACCGCTGCCAAACAGGTGCTGCTACAGCAAGTACTTTCTGTCAATACAACAATCGTGTAGCAGGGCTAAAGAAATTAGACAAAGCCATAGTTAGAGTTATGGATCAATATCTAATTAACTGAGTCATGGTGAAAAATCTATCTGCTATATATCGTATGCCTTTGTGATGTTGTGAGGAGATAAGCAACGTTCACACACATCAGAATACTATTGGTTTCATTACAGTCATAGTGGCCTTGATGATGATAGCATTGAATGTAACTAGCTTGGTTGTTTTTCAGTTCTGTTGTTTTAATTCTCTCCATTTTTCTTTGATTTTTATTTTACCTATCTACTGTAAATATTGCTTTTGAAACAAATCTATAATTAAAACTGAGGTTGATGCCATTGCATTAAATATGCCACCTTTCTGCGACACCAGCAGCTGAAACAGAGTGAGGAGGTGCAATGTTGACAGCGTGAAAGTGTGCTGAAAAACTGCGAGTGCAGTGGAATATATTAAAGTTTATGGACTGTTGTGCATAGCATTACACAAAACTTTTTATAGGAATTTTATATGCTCCCAGTAAAAGATATTCAATTGAGGGTAAATGGGTCACTTAGTTTGCACTATCCAAGGTTCCATTTTTAAAATTCTACGTCCTTTACTGTCTCTAAAATTTCAGATGCTGTTTAGTGTGATTGACAGTACGGCAGCCTACCAGAGCAGTAGAATGGGGTCCGACCAGGCCTGATAGATGTCGCACGTAGATCCACTCTCAACACAGCTGAACAGAGATCAATACAGCTCCTGGAGATTCCAAAACTCTAGAGGACTAGTGTTTACAGTGAGACGAGGTGAGTCCTTGTGCTTCCAAAATCGTTGAATTAACAGGTGAAAGCATGCAGACACACTAGGTGCTGCCCCACCACAATGGGTGTTTTATCCTCCTAACTTCCTTATCCTGCTCCAATTGGCTACCTGTCCAGGCTCATACCAGGTAGGTATTTGCATAATGCACACCCCCCACCCCCACCCTCCCACCCAGCACACACACACACTCACACACCTGACACGATCTTTATATTCCCTATTGGCACCGTTTCCTCTCGCGCCACACGCTCACTCAAACAGTAAAGCACACACTCGTGAGGAGACATACAGTATACAAAAATGGATCCAAACACGCTCAGAAGCCCACAGAGGGAACTTAAAAATTGCTTAAAGTCATTGTTCATATAGTTGCTGTTTAACCTTTCGAGAAAATTTCCCCTGTGCTATTGTGTTGCACAACATTTGTTTTCCTTATTTCATCATGATGAACGAGGTGCTGACAGTTTGGGAAAAAGGGCCCTGAGAGGATTTGTTCCTTCTCCGTTTTGAAAGTCTCTGGAACTGCATGGTAGAAAAACATTAGTGGCTGTGTGCCTGAGAAGGCTATAAGAAAATGCCTTCACTGGGTTTACACATTTACAAATGTCTAAAATTTTACTACTGTGTCTTCTAACACAGTGGTCCCTTCCAGCTGTGAATAGGCAAACTAAATTCACACTTTGCATGTGTTTGAGGGATGATCACTATTTAAGACGAATTTTGTTTTAGCCTCACCTAGAACAGATGACCTCACCTCTTAAAATATCTTCCGCCGGCATGCAGTGATCCACAGGTGTCTGAGCGGAGACTGACAGATGACAATTAGCTTTGGAATCCCTCCCACAAATCCCAGGTGAGAGTCACACAACAATGAATGATGTGGAGAATGAAAAGTCACTTTATTATCTATGAATTCTTTGCCAGTGTTCATATATGCTGAACTGTGACATTTACAAGCTGTGCTGTCTTTGAAGGAGACACCAAGTAATACTATAAATGTCATGTTATATTGAGCTAAGTCAATGTATTTTCTTTTTTTAACCCAAAAGATAAAATCATGTCTCTAATCAAATACTACAAGGCTCACGAAACTATGGTTTCTGTTAAAGAAAGACGGCGAATGTGAAGGTGATCACTTTTTTTTTTCCTCGAAATTCCTCAAAACATGTTTGTCCTGTTTTGTTGTTGTTTCCCGTTCACATCAGCCAAATGCAGAGCACGTCTTTCCAAATCAAACCGGATAGGTTAAAGAAACAGTATCCATGCAGAAGTCAGTGTGTCAAGAAACCATTTTTCACCGAACACTGTCACCTTTTATATCCCCTGTTGCCCTACGCTGACAAATGATCAGAGGGAGTTCAAACATTCTATTTTTGCTTGACGCCAATTAGGGTTTGGGCAAAATGTAACATCTTTGATCTGAGATCTAAATCTGATCTGTAGCCTTGTGCTACTACAATACCTCTTGGGACCAGAAACGCTAACAGTATCTTGTTGACTTTGCGCGGGGTTGAACTGTATAATAGGCTGAAGCAGGGAGAAGTCAGAAAGTATGTCAGGTTTCTCTCAGAGCCTCTCCAGCAGAGTCGTGTGAAGGGAAACAAGAGGTGACGTTGAACAAACAAACTCAATTAATTTGTTCTTATGCATCTATCGTGCCATGTAATTACATAAAATCACTTCTCAGTCTAAAAACTGGAATAAAACATGCATTGCACTATTACACAGCATACCTTAATACGCTACTTGGTTGACATTAATGGTCTTATTAATGGTCAATAGATCCCTGTGATCAGCGTTAGCATGATTATGTCTGAGAGTTCCCCTCATCTGCCCATGCACACCAGACTGCTACAGTCCTAATGGTAAAACCTACCCCTCCTGATCTTCCTGCAACTGTCTGATACCGTCCTGCCTGCACGGGTCACCGATAAGTCGCCCCTGGCCCTCCCTGCAGCTCGTCTGCTGCCTATTTGTAACACAGGTGCTAGTTTCTGGATTTTGTTGCAGCAGTTTCCCATCCTCTTTTTAAAGGGTAAAGTGCCTCCAGGGTGTACTTTGGGACCTAAGCCGCATTTGGTGCCGTCCCACTGTGAATGCCTGACCAGATTTTATTGCAGGAAGATTAATACGCCCATCAGCAGTGCACTGAAGTCACACATTTCTCATTATGGCCAGTGGTTTGGCCTGCTTCTAAACTTCTTTTTTTCTGTTCTTTCTCTATCACTTTTTATTTTTATTTTTTTGCCATGTCACAGGGAGAGCCTAGTATTTGGCATCTCATTTCATGGATCTTCGTTCTGCTTTTTCAGGGTGGATGTGGGTCGACATATGCAGACGTCCACTGGGGGAACAGCAAAAGGGAGAGATGGAGTGGGGGAGATCAAAGTCTGTCATATCAACTCCACTCTGCGTGAGTCAGCCTACCAACATTGTGAGAGGCAGAGAAGACATCCTCCCAGACACAAGAAAATGTCATCAAAATTCTGGCATTATAGGCAGTGTCATCTATTTTTAAACTGAGAGTCAAGTAGAGGCTTATGTCACCCTCCAATAATAGTACACCACTGATCCATTTATAAAGAGGCTTATAACTTGCTTAGTGGTACTGTGAAATATTAATGCTTTATTTGAGGATGCGGTCAAAAGTCTCCCTTTGACAGGAAAGGCTGTCAAAGCTGTCAGTCAGAAGAAGCAGACAAGACAGGAGGAGGGTACAGTTTGCATGCTCTAATGAACAGGAACTTATTAGCGGGAGTATGTCTATTACTGTCCCACTTGCCTCCCCTCTTTCATTAGCTGCTTATCACGCCCGTTAGTGTCTTCTTTAATACTTCACATTTTGATTAGCATATGATCCAAGGGGAAAGAAGGGAAAATCATTTTATTAGTGTCAATTACTGCTACAAATGACAATTTCACTGCCTAAATTGTAATTTTACGTTTCCTCCCTGTCAAAGAACAATGGCTGTGTAATTACAATAATGAGAAGTGCAACAGAAAAATGAATAATTCCCAATCCTCTTCCTTTCTTGTTCTTTTGAACTCTGGCGGGCTGCATGAATCACTCTGCGTGGAGAACACAGGCTCTGCATGTCTCACAAGTGATATGTTCAGGTGCAGCAGTGGCATGAATGACGTAAAAATACATTTTCACCTGTACAGTGTGGAGGAGCCTGACCGCACATGAACAGGTAGAGTGTAGATCTCTCCTCCGCCTGTAGGTGACACTGTTGTCTCACATCCTGCTGGGGATCTCTGAGAGCAAGGTTGTTTGATGAGTGAACAACCCAGATGTGATATGAGAAGGTGGAGATGATGAACTATGTTTCCTGACTGACTACAATGCCTATGGATGCTGATGCTCATATAGGTTACAGTAACCTACATACACTATCTCTACCTGAGGGAAATATCTCGGAGGATACATAAGCGAGAAAGAATGATGAGAGAGGAGAAGGAGGGTCAGAGCTGACATTGTTTGTTGTGACATACTATACTATTGGTTTGACAAAGTAAGTGGCAGCCTCCTGTATTCCAATTAATACATCACAGAGACGGACCACCAACACAATTCTTCCTCCGCCTCAATGACAGCTTGTCTCTTAAAACAAGACACTGAAACCAAGGCTGACATCCCTAGGATGCATGTACAGTGTGTATTCAGGAACATCTAGTAGACTCGGGTCGCCATTATTCGTTGAGAGGGAATAACTCTGATGTTTGCCCTTTGCACCTCTAAGATACAATTACTAATACTCAAAGCTGCTATAATCGATCATTTTATATGAACAATGGATCAAACTAATTGAAAGGGGTCGCACGTAGTGACAAACCCAAAGATGATTACCGCTCCACTTTGCAGTTCCCCTCAGCTCTGTTGCGCAGAACTGTCAGCAGTAACTGGGTGTTTTGGTTTTACATCCCCCAACTTTACTGTTTTTGTTCCCTCCCACTGCTCCCATCAGCGTCGCATCCAGACTCAGCAGGCAGCTGTTTTCAGAGCTCCCTGTGTTCTACCAAACAGCAGACAGGCAACCTCTGCAGCTTGCTGGTTGAACACAGTGGAGCATTTAGCAGCTAAAGGGCCAGACTTTTCAGTCATTAGTTGGTAGAGACCAGAAAAAGGGTGAAAAGGAGAATGCATGTTAGACTATTTGTCAGACGGACAAATTAACCACCATATTAACATTAAAAGGTGATAATATATCTATTTCTATCTACAGCTTGTTTCCGCTGCCTTCAGCTGGTTTGTGCAGGACTATTTCTTTGCCAGACACAAGCGTGTTATCAACCTTCAGCCTCTGTTACTCTCGGCAAGAACGTGTATAAGCACACTCACCTTGAAACATGCTGAACTATTACTTTAAAGTATTATTATTGGTAGCCTACTGCATTAAAATGTCATTACCTCACTATGATCCCATAAAAGTCGTCGTACAGGGCTTAACTCAAATTATAACATCATGATCAAAGGAGTGGCCACAAACACACACATGTACACATGGCAGTCCAATAACTAACAAGATCAACAGCTAAACTTGCTTCCCATCTTTCTTAGGAACAGCACATCTCAGAAAACTTTCAGTTTCAACAAGAACCTACTGTCTAAGCACAGACATCAAAATATTGCAAATAGTGTTGCATTCGTTATAATTAATAAATAATCATGTCTGGAAGTAGCTGACAACTAAGTACTCTTTTCTTCAATTAGCATTTTATTTTTGGGTCTTAAACTGTGATGGCTGAATTAGTTTAACTACAAAGAACGAGTTCTTAATTAGTATTTCAAAGATACACAAATCAAAGATATTACTACATAATAATTGTATTTACATAAGTAGCAGAGGTATTCTGATTTTCTGGAGATTACTGAGTATGCATTGTAAATTCAAATGTATGGAACCATGAACCATTTGATCTTTTACAAAAAATAATGTACAAATTTATCTTTAAATGTTGTCTTTATCTTAACTACTAGAACTGTATACTATATCAGTCAATATGTATGGTAATAGTGTTTATTTCATCCACATTCCTCCTTTAGTTTCAAATAGGTCACAATAGGTTTCAATAGGTAAAAAATGCTTTTAAATGGTCAACATTAAAGATATTGTGTTGACTAAAATGAAATATGATTTTGATGTAGGGCTTTATTTGTACAACCCAAGATTTAAAAATATCTCATATGGTTTCATTCCTCTAGAGACTTCATGGGAACGAATGCTAAACTAAACAAAGATTTGTATTTTGAAATTTGTCAAAGACCAAAAGAAGGGTACAAGGCTGCACAGCACTCCTCGATCTCAATACACAGTCTGCAGGGCAACAACTTGAATTTTTACCTTGAATAACTATCACGTCAGTATCCCTGCAAGAATGAGTCCAACGCAAGGATACTGGTGATGCTATAGAGCACATAACTAGCCACCGTTTGGGTGAAATCAGTGCTGAAAACAGAGTGACAGTGAAAAGGACAGAAAAGTACATGAGCTGTTTGACTGTGTAATTAGTTGGGCGTTGGCAAGGCTTATGGGTACAGTAGTTGCCATGGGAACATACAGTATCTATCTCAGCTTGGTCCACCCCTCATAAAATAACACCCCTTCTTGGTACAGGTTGTCTGCAATAAAGAACTGAATGAAATGTCACGAGTGGCTACATTTGGAAACATCAGTAGTTGAACCAGAATATCACATGATAGGTTGAGCCATATAGTCGGTTAACCTGGTGTTAGCAGGGGGTTTATATTCTAGTTTTAGGGAATTAGCTGTGCCTTCAGAGCTGTCAACCTTTTCTTGAAATTACTAGATATCCCTTACTGTGTGCATGTGCTTGTGGCAGTATGATGTAAGAAACTGTATTTTGGAGGGCAGATTAATCCATTTTGACCAATTTTGATGGGTCCTAATTGGGGACCAGAAAACCAAACTTATCAAGTTTAAAGAATAGATTCAGATTTTCTTTTCAAGTCTACAATAAATTACTCATATACCCATATCTGCAATGTAATTATGAATGTAAATGTTATTGATTGGTTTTATCATTCAACCTGTTCAAACTGACAGTCACTTTCTAGTGTGAATCCATTGTAAGAGATCGGGGACAAAATCCACAGTGTTCTGTGCAAAAATGCATTCTGAATTTCAGCTGAAGGTAATATTCAATAGTCTGAGTTAGCCAAATAGAATATCTTTCAAAGTGATAGTCTTCTAAGTATGAAAATGTCTCTTTGTGATACACACCCTTACATTTCGCCTCATAAAGACCTGTACTGTTAATAATAAATCCTTTGCTGTAATTTCTTGACTAAAACAGGCTAGCAAAAAATCAGGATGACGATAGCACACTATTATAATAACGTTAGCAACAAACAGAATATTAAGAGTTACTTATTGCTGATGTTTCAGGGGAAATACTTTGCAGTCTTGCTCTGTCTTTTGGCTCATGTTAGCTTGTGGTAGCTATTTCTACCTAGCTTCCAACATTTCTCTTCTGGTATTAACCTTCCTACTGATGCAACACAAAGTTTTGTCCCTGATCTGTGTTACAGTAGGCCTACTAGTTCATTAAGAATCAATTAGCACCGATGGAAAGGATGGCTGCAGACAGCACCAAGTGGGACTTTGCAGAGACAAAATATACATACAATACATTTATAAGTGAGTCCACTTCTTTTCCATCCAGTATTACTTAATGATGTGTTTCCAGGCTGTGCTGCTTCATGATGCAGATCAAACTCTTGGCTTTCTGGTTTCAAAAACAAAAGAGACAAGATCATTTTCGTACAGGACTGGACTTAATATCCATCAATAACACAAAAACTCAAAAGGCTGAGGAGCTATGCAATTACAGTGACCCCTGCCACTGACCATCACCTCAGCAGTATACACTTTTTGCTGACCTGTTTCTCAAGCAGCCAGCAATGGATGATAGAGTGAGGGGGAGACAGAAAGTGATGGAGGAGGGATACAAGGAGTGTTCATCCAGGACATGTGATTAACACGTTCAGTTTCTTAAAATGACTAATGTCTAAGCCCTACAGCCTGCCATCCCTACCTTTCCCTCTCTTTTAATCTCCCTCTCCCTCTCTGTCTCTCTCGCTCTCTCTCTGTCTCCATTAAGTTAATAGGTTCTCAGCTGGGAAATTTTAACTGTAATTTGAAAGCTTTTCTGAACAACTTTGACAGTCTAAAAGTGGCACACTATGCCACCTGCAGCGCGAACAAACGAGGGGAAAGAAGGAGGATGTGAGAAACTGTATAGAAAGAAATGAGCTAGTGAGGGGAGGAGAGCAACAATTAGCCTTCCTGGGGCTGCATGTGTAACTAATTATGTGTGAGCATTGTGACAGAGAGGCTGTTGAGTGCAGTAATGGGATCCCTGCTGCATAATGAACATATCGCAAGCTTTTGTCTTAACTGAAGGAAAGAGACGATGCTTGATGACCAGTGCGTATCCTGTGGACATTCTGCATGTGATTTTGTGTGTTTTGTCCCTTTGCATGTATGCACGCCTACAAGGCCATTTGGTAGGGAGAGTGACATGTGATCGCATATTGTACGAGAGTTCCATAGTTGCACAACTTTTCTTGCATTAGGGCTCTTATTTGTTGATACTATGAATGAATCACCCATGAGAAAATCTTACAGCCCTTTAGATTCATGTGGCTCTGTATAAATCAATTCTTCTCTTGATAATCAGCCTTGTTTGGCTGTCTATCACTGTGACTTTTGCGAGAAAAAAAAAATCTATGAAAACTTTTAAAGGTGGAGTGAACAAATTATAGGAGCACAATGCTCAGGCTGTGAGAACGATGTAGAAAAAAGGAGAAGGTAACGAGCAGCGTATGGGTCTAAATCTTTATTCTACCGAGACTTTCAGATTCCCAATATTTGCCTTTAAAAATAATGATTTTTAATCATTGTTATTCAAAAAAGCCCCCCTTGTTGGCTCTGTCTTCAATCAATAATGGTTGAGGTATTTGCAGGCACAATATCATTATATAGGAAGTCAGTAGTCATTTGGTTTCAGAGATCTCCTACATGGCATCTAGTGGCCAAAACTAAGAAAACAAAACAGGATTGGTAAATTTGCAAATTGGTAAATTACCATGCTTATGGATGGTGAGTGCTCTCTTTTGGTCTTCACTGACATATCCCATTCCCCACAGGATGAATCCTAAACACTTTGGTAATCAACTTCTCGTGTAGTGCAAACAGCAAGGTAAGGTTTTCACGTATCTGGGGAAATATCTCAAATTTACATTTACATTTACTAGATGAACCTCCAGAATTATCACCCAAATCTGCAGCTTCCTTACGCTTTATGGGGCTTTGAAGTGTAGTAGATTTCAGCTAAGTGTAACTTTACTGTTTTGGTTCACTCTCACGGCTCACAAAGCATCTTTTTCAGTCGCTAGTTGGTAGGGACCGGAATCAGAGCAAAAGGGAGAGTGAATATTGGACTTACATTAGGTGCATGGCCAGAAATCAACTGCAAATAAATGATAATGTTTCTCTGTAACTGCTGGATGTGTAACTATGCAGCTGTTTGCTAACAAGTTCACCATATCAAGTTAAGAGGTGATGATAAGAGGTCAATGTTGTCTTCACAGCTTGTTTCCAAAGTCACCAAAATAAAAATCAGCTTTTGTAGGTTTAACTCCTAATAGGAAATTTCCCTTTCAGTCCTTTTTCAAATTCTCATGATTTAGGGGAGGGAAGAGTGGCACAGGCGTAATGCTGCTAATCTACATTTCCAAAGTTTGACAAGTCCTCTTATAAGATAAAATATATACAATGTAGAGAAATCCCTCAAATACAATTAAGTTGCCATAATCACTTTCCCGAGACGACAGCGAGAAGAGAAAGATTAATGGTGTGGAAGAGCTGTGAGGGAGGGGACGTATTCTTCACCACCTTGCCCTTCTTGCTCCCTTCCTTTCAGTCCCCGTCCTTTTGAACAGCTGAAAAGTCTGAGATACATTATTGAAGCTAATCAGAGTCGAATGAGGAAAGCGCTGAGGTGAGACAGCAGAAATTACCTCCCCCCTCAGCCTGCCTGTTCTCTGTGCCCTCTTTCACTGAGCCTCTGTCCACATGTTTGCAGATAAAGGTGGATGATCAAGAGGGTGATGAAATTATTTACTAATACGATTTAGTGAGAATGAAAAGAAATGAAGGTTACAATAAAGGGTGATTAAAATGTAATATAATTAAATGTTTCCTCTTTGTTGTCCAGGTCGTGGCAGTTCTTGTGGCAAAGCCCTGCTAACCAACAGTTCTTTTTTTTACAGAATTTAGTTTAACCAGTGATTTAGAACATCCCTTCACATAATGATAAAACACGACACAGTGGACTTTATTGTGCCTTCAATCCTCAATTAGGCTTATGTTTGGTTATGTGGGTGTCGTGTCTGCACACAGGTGAAAGTGGATCACAACCTCCTCTGGGTTTGGGGTGGGTGTCCAGAGAAAGCAGAGGAATGACAGTTTGGGAAATAACTGAACCTGTGCCGTGGCAGATTTCTTAAATTGAGGTTTGGTGCCAGGTAGAGTCAGCAACCTCCTACGCGCTTACAGTAAAAACACTGCAAGGCTTCCTCTTAATCGTATCAAAAAAACGTATCTTCCTCATTCCTTCCTCTGAAATGTGTTTCCTCATACCCTTGAGCTGTGTGTTGCTGTCTTCCCTCTCAACAGAGACTTTCTGATGCTCAGGGAATAATGAGCGCAGTGAGACCGGAGCAGTAAAAGTGGATAAAGGGTTGATTTTAAGGTCTGAAAGCTGAACACAGAGAGGCTAGATAAAGGAAGTTTGTGGAAGTTTGCTAATTTGAAGTTTCTATGCTGACAGGAGGACTCCGAATCCAAGGAAAGTGAAGCGACTTTAAATGATTCTTTGTCATATTTTTGAATCCTTTGTAGTTTATTGACTGGCCATTATATAACTGCTAGGGGTGTTTGTTTCATATAAGTTTGGAGGTAGTCACACCCACCCACAGTCTCATGCTTACAAAATACAAACAGCATTGCCCTGTGATACGTGCACCAGTATACCATCACCTCTTCAGCATCTGTCACCTCAGAGGATGATCACCAGGTTTTTATGAAGCAGTGACAGCCCCTCTGCCTGTTCTCATTGTCCCTGCTGGCAGACCACTTCTCCCCCTGTCCCCTTGCATTATCTCTTTACACATGGCGCCCCCAGCCCACGGATGGACAGGAGGGCTTAAAAGCTTCATTAGGATTTATTTTTGTTCATTTTGTGGTCTGCCTATGCTGCCTCCGCAGAAGGACTGACCCTGCGGTTCAAGCGCTCTAACAGCTCATAAACAGAGACAAGGCCTGCAGATGACAACCTGCCTCTGCCTGGGCTCCGTCATCTGCAGCTCACCAAGCCCTTCAGATAGGTGTCTGGGGTGTCATCGTCTCTGAGGGCTGCCTTATGGGGAGGTGTATAATAAAACCAAGACTATAAACCTGAGTGTAAGTGGCACAGCCTTGCCTGTGGCTCATGCTGCAACTTTTGAGCAGCAGCAGCAGCAGCAGAATGCGGATTGTGTTTGTTGTATGAAAGAGAGAGAGAGAGAGAGAGAGAGGAGAAGAGCGAGGAAGGATGAGAGAGAAGTAATCAAACAGAGGCTTTATGACATTAAGAGATGAAGGCAGTAAATCAGCATTTATGTCAGACTGACTGCATTCTCCGCACATTCGTCATGCACGCCAGTATTTTGTCATCATTGTCCAACCGTGGCTGTGCGTATACTGTATGGTCGCCAAGTACCTTGTGCATTGTGTGCATTTAATATACTTTTTAAAATGTAAATCATGATTTAATTGAATTTATTTTAATTTAGCTGACACACTAAACTGCAAATCTCTAACTACTGAGCTGTTTCCTCTCTCTGAGGCTTATTTAGTTTAAGTTGTGTTCCATCAGTCTGTCCCATAATAATGTTTGCTGTGTTCACAGCGTTGAGGAGAGATGGTCTTAAGTCTTAAGCCTTGGCATTAAAAAGGCTTGTTTTCCAGCAGCTATAAGTGCGTAGAGCAGTATGATCCAGGGAGAAGAATGGCCAAGAGTCATCTGCCAAACCAGAACATCATAAGCAGCTGCTGTGCTTTTGTGTATATGTTGACTTTCTTTTTTCTACATTATGTTGTTGAGGTCTTGACCCTCGATGCAAGTAATGGGAAAATAATAAATGAGGGAATAGAAGCTATTCATAACCCTGATGTGTGAATGCAAATGTTGTAAAAGGGCTGGTGTAGGGATTTAACGAGTTATGTCTTCTGTGTATCTGCAAAGGATGAATGACTGATGGGGTTATTTTTCCCTTCAAATCTCCTTTCTCCATGATGTCTAATAGTGATCGCCAGGGGGAAAGGGTGCGGAAATGATGCACTGCATTACACGACTGGCGTCTGATCCTGTTTTCATTCAGCAGCCGTACTGTAGCTTATTGTTAACCATCACATGGATGGCTGTATTTGTGGTCATTGCACCATATCTGCGCAATGACCACCTTCCTGTAAAGGGTCCCTGTGAGAGTCATTGTCACTGATCCAGTCATCAATGACAGGGGAAAGGGATGGAAAGGAAAGATGTAAGATGACAGGGGCTGTGCTTTCTGATGTGCCTCTCACGTCTCCTGGGGAAAGACTCACAGCCCCGTTTCTTACAACGAATCCACGGAGCAACAAAAGTAATCAGGCCTCTTCAGTGTCAAACTGAGGGATTTTGTTTTCTTTTCTGGGAAGCCATATATTTACTCATTGATGTGCTCCTTGAAGCAGCAGCTACCAGTTCTGTACATGATAACATCCAGGTCACTGGGGTTTGGAAGAAAGCATCCTCACATGCCACATGTTCCATGACATTTGGATATGATGTTTCTGTTGTGATGGGACTAAAGCCGCTGTTTGACCCAAAGGCTGCTTGCATGACGCAATCCTTTTTCTGTTTGTTTTGCTTTGTATGTATCAGCAGGCTTTGTATTGGTAATAAAAATGGCCCTTCTTCTTTGTAGAAATTAAAGAGCACCCACTGTCATGAAACGTGTTCTGGATATTTGATTGAAAATTGTTCATTTCAAATGTTGTATGATAACCATTACAGAGGACAATGTGAGATTGCAATGTAGTTTGCATTCCTGTGATTTTCATAAAAAAATGTAATGTGAAAGGCATTATGTTTCAGCCAAAATGTATTTTGCTGATGGAAACTAGTTTCATATGAATGTTAATTCATAGGAGAAAAGACCGGGGGAATTATGCCACACTTGAGAGTACAGCTGGAGATGTTTGTGTGTGAATTAGCTAAAATATTTTGTTCTGACTGGCTAGAATTTAGTGCATTCTGTTCAGAAGTGTTGCTGTGTCTCTCGTTTTCTTTTTACAGCTGGCTGACTTGCTCTGCTGTAGGGAGCCATGTTTTCTTATATCAGCCAGGCTGCACAGCCAGGCGTTGCCTGCTGACTCTGTACTTTGTCAAAGTGGTTCTGTATTTAATGCCATTCTCTGTAGTCAGGTAATCTGCCACTCTGTTCTGTCTTTTTAGGGCCGCATAGCATTGCATTTTACTGTGAGCTGTTCCCTCTGTGTCCAAATGAATGTTGAGGTTTTGTTGAAGTGTCATAATTTGGTTCAGTCTCATTGGTTTAAGGATCCTACTGAGGCACAAAAGTGACATGGTGTCAGGAACAGTTAAGGGAGGACGTGGCTTAGAGTTTTCTGGTGACAGGAATGAGGGTTTCTGGTTTTAAGGTGTCACCCTTTTTTACCAAGTTCGTTTGAATCCATTTAAGCAAGGGGTGTGTGCTTAGTTCTTCTCTATTAGTGTCTGAATTGCAAAATGCTTTTGCAGAACTCTATAAAAAACGCTTCAACCATTTCAGAGAAATAAGTTGGGACATTTCAGTGCTGTGTGTCGGTATCATTGACTGTATTCATGCAATGATGATGCAAATAGCATTGAAAATCAAAACGTTATCCATTCACTGAATAAATTAGTTATAGAAAATGTCATGTGATGCAACTCATTTCTACTATCATTTTCTTTCTCTGAGGGCACAGAGCGGGAGAATGTTAGTAGACAGTCCACAGGTTTAAGCACAAGTTATAGTGCTTTGTGATCCCAGCATGTTCATTCAGGATTGGTTCAATTTCATATTGCTACAGCTTCAAACTGGAATTTGAATATAAATTGCATAGAATGCCCTGCATGCCTTCCTTCTCTGTTCATTAAATGCTGGATGCAGCTCTCATTACATCAGAGCTCAGTTCAATGCATCATGTTAATGTGTAGATAGTTGTAGTTTTAACACTTATCGAATTTGTCTGTCTGCAATTTAAAAGAATGTAATGTTTCCCCGAGATCTGGATCTTTTTGTGATGTCATTATTTTAGTCGTTTTTCTGTTTACTGCCACCAAAGTCTTGCTTTCATTTCTCTTCACACTAATGCCAGACCTCATGCAGTTATTGCATTGATTTTTGGTGTGTGCCTGTGTGTGTGTGTGTGGACTGGGTAAATACAGAGCTCTCTATCAGCCTAATCATGTTTTAAGTCTTATTTAAGGACATGCCTGTGAGCAGTGGCCTGGCTCTAGAGGAGAAAAAGTAGTGTTATAGTGAAAGGTTGCCTGGTTTGGAAAAATTATCAAAAATATAATCCGGTAGAGGAGTTAGAAGACATCATTATGAATACTATGGAATTCACTAGTGAGAGGGCAATAATTCAGAGAGACACAGACATGATGTCCTTATATGATGAGCTCAGAAGATTATCTTGAACGGGAAATAACAGCAATTAATTTTAATCACAACAAAACAAGCATAATTAGCAAAGGCGGTGGCTAGGATCCTCACCTGATTCTTTCTCTGCATGGCCTGTTCCTGCATTCAGTGCCACAGTCGTTAGGCAGAGAGAGCTGGCTGTTGATGATTGGCTGAGTTTAGCTCAGCTGACTACCTTATACAGCAACACTTGTCTTATCTGATTGCCAAGGAGATGGTTCTATCAAAGGCACAAATCAGGGAGCTGTACCCCGCAGAAATCAAATAAGACATGTGTGCTCAGTAGCATCTCTGCAGATTAGGCGGCTGAATAAAGAGAGAATGTAGGAGATAGAACAGGTGTGAGATAAAATGGCACCCTCGAGGAACATCTCCTGCAGGCCTTGACATCTTGCACACACATAACGATCAGACACGTGTCCACAGACACTCTACACACACACACACACACACACACACACACACACACACACACACACACACACACACACGGACAGTATACACATTCTACGCTATTCTACAAAACATCTACATTTACAGATAATACACGCATTAACACACAATAAAGTAAAAAAGATCAAATAAAACTCATGGCAGCAATGTGACTGGATAGTATAAGATGTTAGACGTAACAGAAGTGGGGCAGGGTAGCGGGAAGGAAAATGGCCCTCAATAAAAATTTGCATCTGAGGCTTTTTTTTATGACCTTGACAGTGACACTTCACCTCACTTGATTCACTTCACGCACACAAGCGTACTGTACTGTAAAATCTCAATCCATCAAGCCACATTCAATAGGCTTCTTGTAAACCATTCCAAGGGCACATTTATATAAATCATTAAAACACAGCTTGGCTAGCTTTTGTTCTCTATTTACCTGCACATCAGCATGACCCCAATTACATTAGGTAAACTGCTGATTCAAACAACAGACCTTTAACAAACTATTAACAATAGAGGAGATTAAGCCTGATTGAGCCGAGAGCAGTGAAGGAAAAGATTCCTGAATGATGTGTTCATGTGACAATACAACCCTTTGGTGTAACATGATTTAATCATGCCACATCATTGACTGTTTGAGCAAATCATTTGCTTTTAATACATGTGTTGGGAAGTATGTTTCATGTACACATGTATTAGTCACTCATGAACACATTAGTCTGGTAATTTATTTATTATCCTGCAGCTCATGACATATAATATGTCCGCTTTGAAAGTTGAAGTCGCGCCTGTATTATGATACACTATTAAGCTAACATTTCTTCTCCTGTAGCTATCTGACAGCTGGCGTCTTCCACAGGTAAAGCATGTTAGGGTCCACTTAGGGTTGCAGTAATGGCGTGCAATGACAATCTTAGAAAAAAATATTATGTAAAAGGGGCACACAAGTCTAGAATGATTTATTACCTTTTGTCTCTATTTCATTGTGGCACTGAAGACTGTGTGATGCGTTGCATTTCATTCTCAGTGAGAAATCCATTGTCTTCTAATGTGGACGATTCTGCATGGGTCGTATGGGACGGCTCAAGTGCTGTCAAGCTGTCCTTTATTTCACACATCAGCGGTCTCTACACCTTCAGTATTATAGGCGTGACGTGAGTGCTGTTTGGATAGTTGATATATTATAATACTCACAGATAAAGGCGCAGTGCACAATTGGCTGCACATGAAATATGATTTACCTATTGTGATATCAAGGCTAGGGAACTGTGTGTCATTGCTGGTCCTGCATCCAATCTGCATGCTCTAGAAAAATGCATCTGTGTCAGTTTTTATAGTTAATGTGCATTAGGCTGAGATAAGTGATTTTAACACATCGTCTTTGTGGCGCTCTCTGGGGGAAGACAAGGAATAAATCACGTTTTATTGAATATACCAGACTTTATTTGAGGCCATACTGTTATTCATTATGCGATTATAGAAGTTAACTTTTTCTAACACACACATTTTCAGCGACCTTCAAGAGGAAAGAGTCAGCGCCGTGTGAAAACAATTTCTGATTCCCCTAGCATTGGAAAATTACCTCTCTCATGACCTTGTTTTTCCTGATGTGCAAGAGCAACATTACTTGGCTGTAACTTTTTTTTGCACTCCATCTTTGTCCCTCTCTAGATTCCTTCCCTCGTTGCCCCTTCTCTGCCACTCCCACTGCAGACACCTAATGCCCTATTCCTCCACCTGGCGTCCTCAAACACGCACCTGCCCTTGACCAGTGAAGTTGCCACACAGAATGTCAGGAATGTCTTCCTCTTCCCAAATCACTGGTGCAACACCTCTGTATGGCAACAGCACACCATTAGTGGTCTCTAGTCGACATGTGCACTTTCACAAGGCTGGAAAGGAGCTCTGCAGGGAGTTACAGTATTGGTGTGTGCGTGTGTGTGTGTGTGCTTTTTTCATTCCCTGTAAATCCCCTGAGAAAAAGCATTCACTCTATCTAAGAACACAACACTGAGGTCTGGTCACACCTCATTAATCAACCGGGGATCCTTGTTTTTTGCTGCCATACATCTGTATCCTTTGTAACAATATCCACAATCTATCAACACATGAGCAAGATATGATGACTCGTCCGTCTAGGAGTAAGGTGAAACAATCTTGATTTAACCACAGCTTCCACATCTCTGTCCTTCGCCACATTCTCCTTGTGACTACTGTCCAGGTCAGCCCAGATTTATAACTGGGTCCAGGGTGGGATGCTGGGTGCGTAGATAATGGGACACCCCATCAGACACGCACAAGACCATCTTCACCTGTCATCTCGTTGTCTCTCTTCAAGGCTACACACAGCCTTTCTGTGTGCGTGTGTGTGTGTGTGTGTGTGTGTGTGTGTGTGTGTGTTGAACCTATTAAGAGGAAAGCTAATTATGCTCACTGGTACAACCACCTATTAACCATAATACATGATAAAATGAACTCTGACCATGTCTTGATGGATAGCTCGGTTCAAGCCTCCTTCTGTGTTCATGTTTGCATCCTGACGGGGCTGTTCACACAGCCATCTTGTATCCTGGTCTCTCTGCAGCTGCTGCACAGTCCTCCATTCCTGACTCTGCCATAACCACAGGGCCGTAAACAATAGGAGCTGTCTGAAGAAGAGAATGAAAGCTGAGTGTGAGTGTTCACCTTCAGGTGAGGCTGCACTTCATGCAATCCAGCGTGGTAGTGTGTGTGCGCTCCTGCACGTTCCTCTCTGTGTGTTTGTGGGACTGAATTATTAATACTTGACAAATGACAGCCATTTTGGATGGGACCTTCCACTCGACATCGATTAAATATAAACAATGTGCATGTGTGAGCAAATGTGTTTCTACCACTGCCACTTGAGCTGCAAGCCACTTTTAGTTTGAGAGAGGGAGGAAGAGATTGTGGTTGATGGCAGGGGTGAAATTTATAGTGCCAGACAGTCACTTGGTATGCAGGGAGGGGACAGGCAAGACTGTTTTCACATAATTGTTCCATCATCATCTTCTCAGAGATATGCTTTTGTTTGTAGGATGTTTTTTTTTTGCTTTGTCCTGTTCTTGTGTGCTTCTGTGTGTTTCTTTGTGTGCTTGTGAAGGCTAAAAAAAGAACAGAGAGCACGAGTGGCAGAGAAGGGGGATGGATACAGGGTGAAAACGCAGTATAAGGAACATATGAGTGCAAATTTGTGATTGTAAGAGAGAAGAAGAGAAGTGGTGAGAGTGAGTACATATGACAGCACTGTGTGTGTGTGTGTGTGTGTGTGTGTGTGTGTATGTGTGTCCATGTGATCACCTGTCTGCGTTCACCTGGGAGGGAGAAAGCTGAGAATGAGATCAAAGGCAAACAACTTTATTGGCGGCCTCCATAATTCAGCAGCTATACCAGGGGTCATAGTCTTTCCTTTGAGGTTGAGCTGCAGAGATGAATCTTTAATACACTTCTGCCTGGGAATAATGGATGGCACGGGCCAGCTACTACCCAGCCCTGCTGCAGGAGCTGGGAGTGGTGGAGAAATGAATGGGTGAGGGTGAGAGTATACGGAGGACACGTATGGACTGTTGACAGAGAGCGGAAAGACCAAAGCGAGAGATGTGCAGAGGAGAGAGCGTGAGAGTGAGGATATGTGTTTAGCTTACAAAATATGTCAGCTCTTGTTTGTATGTGCATATCTTGGTTGTCTGTATGTGTGTCATGTGTGCACACATGCACAGCTGCATGCTTTATCACAATGCTTCGCTGTACGTATATGGGCTGAATTTCCCTGGATGACAGTCTTTTCAGAGCTGCGTAGCTCCGAGGTGCCCTTAGGGTAGGGGAATGATTGAGCTGCACCACCCTTCCCACTGTGACCCACTAAGCCTATCTGCCCCCTGTGGTCCCGCCCCTGTCCACCTGCTCTCACTGCACCTGGACTGGAACAGCAGACTCACTTGCACACTATCTCAGTGCACCTAGAGGCAGGGAAATGTTCAGGGCCTCCTAGGGGAGAATGAACAAACCTGCTGCTCAGCAGGTAATGCAGAACTATGGGTTTTGTGGCTTGGCACAGCTGATAATACCGGAAGAAAGCTACTGAGTTAACGTTACTGATTTACAAGTTTTTCTCAGAGAAGGTTGCAGTTTAATGCCAGTCAATGCTCTTGACTGGCGTTAAACAGGTTGATCTCTACTAGATGTAGCCTCAGTTTTCCACTAATTGAGGTAAGAGAATTACTGCTTACTTGAACATGAACATTGTTAACAACACCATGTAGCAAGTCTGAAACTGAGCTCAAACTTCCATCTACTATAGTGCATGTTAATGTTGAGTTACCCATATGCTACTTTCCTATATGCTTCTCTGTAACAATAAACAGGCCATTTCTAAGTTTAAATATCCCATGTTTATCCCTGACGGCCCAGATGAGCTTTAGTCCTTCTGATGTTTAGAGTGCTGTCAGAGTGGTGTCACGCACCGCACTAACATGCTAACATACTGCATAGCGGTGCCTGAGGGGACGAAGAAGAAACTATCGCAGTGGAATAGCTAGAGTTTGTATTTTCCTCTCAGTGAACTAGTTTGTAGGTATATTGCATTAAATCATATCCATAAAGTGCACCGTATTTACTAAAAGTAATGTATTAAAAGGGAAATGTTATATTATTAGAGAGAGCGAGAGCGAGAGCGAGAGAGAGAGAGAGAGAGAGAGAGAGAGAGAGAGAGAGGGAGTCACACAGTGTTGTGAAACTGGGTCAGTTGCAGCCAGAATGCGGAGCCGGCTCGTCTGAGCCGAAATGAGGTATAAAATACAAACAAATGAGCTTGCGATGCAATAAACCGAGCATCACGCATTGCCCCAGCCCGCACGCACGCATACGTACACAAGCGCACACTTCACATCTAAGCTTGCACAAGATTACACCTCAGCATCTTAGTCAATCAAAAGCTCCCATTCCCCCATCATCTCGATCTGTAACCCAGCACAGGGTAAGGGTGGATAAGGGTGGGGAACATGTGGTTGGGGGGGGTGGGAGTAACAGCTTTTTGGGTGGTGAAAAGGACAGAGAGAAGGAAGAAAAAAAACAGCTGTCTATAATCTGACAAAGGAGAGAGAGAGATAGAGAGAGAGAGCCCCTTGTTGTAGCTCAAAATATATTCCACGTTCAGTGGGTGTGAAAGCAGGCAGCCGCATGGCAGCAGAACGTTCAGAATAGTGGAGGAGAGTTCATTATGGAATGACATTGACTCAGGCTGATTTGCTGAGACGAATCAGATTGCAAAATGAGACATATGCATTTTTTTCTCCTCTCTATTCCCATTCCCTGGCGTCCAATGAAATATTAACTCGTCCTGTATGGCAGCCCCTTAAATTGCATGCACGGCTCACACAAAGGACCTAGCAAATGTGCCATTACCTCGTTTTAATCTGAACCATTTTCTCGGCTGCCTGCCTGCTCTCACCTACCTAGAGGACAGATTGTTGATCTGAGGGATCGAAATAGGGAACAGAGAGACAATACTATTTGAGAGTCTTCCTCTCTCACCTCAATTTCAGGGCACACACCGACTGATAAATATCGGGTCTTTTATCAAAAATCACAGCAAACTTTGGGAGGTGAGCTGTCAATGAGCGTGCAGTGACATGATGATCTACATTCTGGAAAGCTTGGCTCACAATGTTCCAATGTTGATGATTAAGACGTGGATGATATCTGTAGTTATGAGAAATCTGTAGTTAGCCTGTATCTAAGAAATGTATTTTGCGTTGCTATTTGTATATCCATCCTCACTGAGCTCCAGAGCACAATAGATCACAATATCCGGTCCATGACTACTTTTTTAAATTTGGGAATTCTAAGGGAGGAGAGTGTATAATTGCATAATTCAGTTTGAAAAATTAAAGCAGAATTTCTGTGATTTGGCAAAAAACTTGCAAGACTTTCTGAAATATAACCATGTCATGTTTATTTGTCCATTATGTAAAATAAATAGGCAGCTAATGATAAAGATTTAGGCCGCTGGTTAGGTTTAGCTGTGTTGGTGGGATGGTGTTTCTTCAGTTACCAGCTAGACATGAAATATGAGCTAGGAAGTCTAGTTTGAATAACAGATCCAGTTTTAAGGCTTATCAAAATCCACAGTCTCTGGCAAAGGTTGAACCTGGTGCAACATTTTTGCCTGCGTTCCCGCTGTGACAATGTACTGGCCTCATTCAGATGAATGAGGGGGCTGCATTTTTTCATGCAGGGCTAAATTCGGTCTAAATACAGTCTTTTGCAAATTAGGTAACATTAGGTACAGCCTTGTGGTCATCAGCGTTGAAGGCAAATGAACAGTCTATTCACCGCCCCGACTGCACTTTTCACTGTGTGATATCAGACTGCTGCCTTTTGCTCCACGTGTTTCTTTCATGTAACTATTTTATAGAGTAAAAATGTATTTGTCTTCCTCTTTGAATTTAAAGTCTACTCATTGCAAAAGACCAAGACTTCTAAAATAACAATAGACACATGGCTGTGATTAATGTGAGTCAATGTCTATGCATGTTTTCTTGAATCTTTATTCCCCTGCACCATCCTTCCATCCTACATTGGCCATCATTCTCAGGACTAATGTGTCTGCTACCTGGAAAATGGATTCTATCAAAAAATGAAGCTCTTCAAAAGATTCCTGGACTTGAAATTTGATATTACTTCAGTTGTGTGGGATCGAGTATGTTACCCATGTTGTTTCCATAATAGATTCAAACAAGCCAGATAATTACTTGCCAGTCTAACTTTATTGTCTTCTTATTATCTCAACTATGGTGCTACTTCTCCACCTCTGGTTCCCCTCCTAATGTGTCTCTCAGGGATTTTGTAGGGGCCTAATTAGCCATGTTGATGGATTATATAGACCATGTGCTATGCTCCTTATGCAGGGTGGTGGGCTGTGAGAGTCTCTAGAGTCTACGTTAACGCAGTAGTTCCCTTTCTGAGAGTGCTAGACATTAGCAGGCCTCTCACCCAGCCAACACAGGGGATTATGGGAATAAAGGAATGAGACTGTGTGACCTTGGCCTCACACTGCCACTCCAGCATCAGCACATCACATTGGGTTGTGTGTTTGTCTGCAGCTCTGTGTGTCTGTTGCGTGCTCATGTGTGTGCGCATTATGCCTGCGCAAGCGTGCGTTTATGTTGGGAATGCACGTGCTGTTCTCTGAGCTGTCAGTAAAAAATTGAGAGAGAAGGGTTCATACTTAAACACTTCCTTCAAGGGCATCCCTTACAGAGCGGACCACCTATTCTCTGAGACCTATTTGCTCTCTCTGGCATCGAGTCAAACAGAAGAACAACTGAGATCTGAAAATTATATGAAAGCTCACCTCGCTGCATGCTGAGACACTGACATTCTCCCCAGGATGAGCTGAAATTTCAAGGGAAACAATAGGGAATGGGGAATTGCACCTCTGAGTACTCAGCAGGAAGTCGTATTCTATTGTTTGGTCTGTCTCTATCAACCAATCAATTAACATCAAAATGATCCCATGGAACTTGACAACCCTGCAGGAGCTTCATAGCGAGCGTTTAAATCCTCACTGTAGTGTTACCTTGAGAAAACACTCCAGTGGGTTGAGTGCTGGAAAACAGATGAAAATTAATGCTCTTTGTTTTCATTGACTTATCTTACCTGCTGCTGGATAATGTGACATAGCAGCAGATGTTTTCTGTCACAATTGATATGTTGCTCTGAGCACTCTGAGCCGCCAACAACTCTATTTAAGGCGGATTTCTTACATTCAACACCTGCAGAGATGATCTGCTGGTGAGTATAACATTTACAAACCATTTGCTTCTTTCCCTTTGCTGCGGTCTCTAACCCGCCCCCCACTGCTATTACATATCTATATCTCTGTCAGTCTTACAGAATTTTCTTTCCCGCTCTGCACTAACACAGCATAAACGCACACATACGTACACATCTGGCGTGTGCTCAAACATGTACACAGGCACAGACATGCAAATACAGTATCAGGTTGTCTGGTCCAGATGGTGGTTGCTCTTCTAACCAGTAGAGGGAAACAAAGCGCTGCCATTTCCCCCCCAGTGCAGCTGCCATCATGGTGACCCTCATCTGCTGCTCTTGAGCGTGCAACAAGCGTACCATTCAAAATCCCTTTTCATCCATCCTCCACCCACAAAGGTATGTTTTGGAAGCTTGTTAATAATTTGAAAGAAAAATGAGCTGCAGCCAACACAGCCTGCCTTTACATTTAAAAGAATAGTGTGAACATGTTTGTATTTGCAAAAAAATATCAATTATGACAGAGGTGCTCCATATAAAGGTAAAAATGTATTTTGTCACACAATATTAAAGGTGTCTAACTCAATGAAGGTGTGTTATGCTGCCCAGCAGTATTAAAACTATATTATGTTGAGGGGAGCGGCTGCACTCCACATCATTCACTCCTGCCCACTGAGCAGTATGGAGGTACAGGTGATCATTCTCCAGTCCAAAAGCTTATTCTGCAATGCATTTAAAATGAATCAGACCTGAATGTGTGAGATGGAGAGACCCATTCATTATAGTTATCTGCACAATACTTGAAAAAGATTTTTCTTTCACCCTCATCATTTTCCCCCACAATTTCGTCTTTCTTCGCGGCTGAACATACTTTGCAAGTTAACTGAAAGGGAACCTTGTGTGTTGACCTGTGACCCTGTGATTTGGGCAGCAAGAGAAGAAGGAGAGGCTTGGCTAATGTTCTCGCTATCACTGACTTAATTTAAGAAGCACACATCATCGTCAATACATTATTCATACAATCAACTTGCGAGCACACAGCTTGCCATCTAGGGAATGGCTATTTTTACTTTGCTCATTTTGATGCCTTGTTTTCATTCACTTCCAGCTGAGCAGAGAGTGACAATAATAACAATTAGGGAGATGCACAGAAAGTAATAGGTGATGTGAACATCAAGGGAGAGAACAAAATAATAGCAACACCCACAGCCTCAACTAAAGAGTTGAACATTGAAAGCAATCACAGGGCTGTTAGGTGTTCCCTTTATTGTGTCTACCCTGTGTGTACGGACACTGTTATTCATTTGATGTTCATCCTATCTGGTTCAAAAGTGAGGAGCAGAATGTAAAACACCACCTAGACTAGAATTTCAGAGAAACTCATAGTACTTTTCACCTAAAACCCCTGAAAGAGTAGTGAAGAGTTACAGGAGGTGGACTAATATGTTACGACAGATGCCAATGTCCATCATATCACTGTGTTGATATTCAGGCTGCTGCTGTAAGCCAACATGTCAGGCCCAGGCTTCCATCGCAGCCCCACTGCAGCTGACCAATCTCTCAGCAATGACAGGTTAAAACGGCATTTTCAGCAGGATAGACAGCATGTAGACTGTTAAACCTTGGAACAACCTTCTGATAATGGCAACATCAAAGTTGTGTTCAGTGTTGTAAGATTCAAGACAGCTTGATCATCAAGGTGGATCTGGTTGGACTATGTTCATAACGGAATCTACACAAACACTCACATCATATAGTTTCTTACAACTTGACAGGACACAGTTCAAGGCTGCTGATGAAACCTTAGAATAAAAGCAGTGCACGCATTGGCAAAGTGAGAGAAGTCAAACATGCAGCATTACTGACAAACTCTTTCTTAGTCGTGATTGTGTTTTATCAGTTATTTCTGAATTATTATGTCTTCATTTTGTTTGTTTCTTTATGGTTGGTGCTAGAAGGTGGAATACTCATTAAATCACATTGATGGGGGAAAATGCTAGGCTCATGCTATTTTGCATTTCATACTTGTTTGATGTTTTCATTTCTAGTGGCTCACTCTGTTTTTTCACTTTCTGATTTCCTCATTCCTTATATTTTTTTCGGCAGGCAAAAGATTCATATGAAGGCTTAAAACAGGCTCTGTGCGGGACAGATAGCAGAAGGAATTAACAGCCATTTCACGCTAGCACCTCGGTCGCTGAGCAGGGCAGTGGGAGAGGGAAGCAGCTTGGGTGCAGCCGGAGCAGTGACGGCCCCCGAGACACTCTGTAATTGTACTGCTCTGAAGAGCAGGTAGGTGTGCAAATTACCAAATGTGCCGTGTAAGCCCATTTCAGCCAGCTCAATCACTGTCAAGCAATTTCATTTTTGGTTCATTTCTGGATTTCTCAGTGTTGTGAATGGAGCAGAATGTTTCTCTCTGTTAAGGTGTAAATACTACAGATAGGATATGTTAGATGTGCCCTGTCTCTCTCCACGGTTAATTATTAATTGTTAAAATATCAATTAAATTACTTAATTTAATAATCCATTAATTTGTTTGATCAAAGGAAATGTCTATATTTAAATATACATATACTGTAGATATTATGGTTACATAATGGCATGGCAAAATTATAATTGTGTTTACGACACACTAGAGCCTGGGTTTATACTCACTTCATTAAATATTACTGATGTAAGACTATGACCTTTTTGTAAGTCAAAGTTGATTAGCATTATTTTTCTCTCTACATTCCACATCTTCTTATATTTTACTTTGCCACTCTGTCCAACTTTTTACTGGACAGAAATTCCTTCCCCTTGATCTATTGCCTTTATATAAGAAAGTGTCAAACCTGCAGGAATGTGAAGGATTGCAGGGTGACCTGAGAGCGCCTCGGGGTGGGCAAAAAATACCAGCTGATGTCACTCGGGCTTCCGCTAACAGAGCTGCAGTCTCTTTAGGCAGCGTGGGGTTGAGGACCGGAGAGGGAACAAAGGAAACGCTGAGACCTGGGTGTGTGACAATAAGGGGGCAATACAAAACAGGGTAGACCCGACACGAAGTAGGCCTGGCACTGTGCTGTGATTCCCATCTTGCCTCTCCAAGCGTTTGCCGTCACCGACAGGCCACTCGTGGGGCAGGTGACAGGACTTCCAGGGCACATGTTCTGTGAGCTGTCAGGTGTGGGGCGTAATGCTGACTGAGCAGGGCTTGGGGGTGAATAGTCCATATCACTGACCCAAAGCACTGGAACACGTCCTTGTACAAGGTAAGCTCATTGAGAGTGACTTCCTGTATTTAGCAATCTCAGTACAGTACCTGTGTAATATTTGGTTAACAATTACTGTATATACAAATGTTATGCATAGTGTCACCTAAATTAAAGGACGCCTACTGTATATAACATTTTCCATTAATTATTAAGTATCAATCACTTTATATTGCCTGTGTGTGAACGGACTGTAACGTAACTTAAAAAACTTAGACCTTTCCTGACTTTCTCAGTTGCCTATAGCAGCCTGTGCACTGATTTCTACGTATAGGACTCGGGACGGTGTTTCTGTCAAAATCCAACGGATGTGACGTTATGCGCTCTCCCGAGTGCCTTACATCTGTTCAGCTAAAGGTCAGAGTTAAGCTGCCCAACAGCCGCAATGAAAACAAAAGAAGAAGAAGCTCCTCACAGTAGCTAACTTTAGCTTCAAAACTGAGTCTGCTAACGTCAGTAAACGACCAGGTAAGATAAAATTACAGCAAAGCATGTAAAATATATTATATACATTTATAGCAATGTTGGCTAAAGTGAGATTATTTTCTAACTCAGCATCGATGTATAAGACATTGTAATACGTCCATGTAACGTGGACTCCATCTGCACCTCTGCCTCTCCCTCTTTCCCCTCTATCACTGCTTTCTTCCAGTAGAGCTGGATAATCCTCAGAATTTGAATCCTGAAATGAAAGAAAATGACAATGTAGTAGTAGGGTAAATGGGTAGTTTTATTGTGATGCCTTCCATATTTGAGGAATGCTAATTGACAGTAACAGTGAAACACAAAATGGTAAGCTGTAATGATAAAGCAAGGTAAACTACAATGATGCAGAGAAGGAGCAACAACGCTGTCTGAATGTTCCAACACCCTTGGTTAACTCACAATATTTGCAGCAGTCAAAAGGGAATGTAGAAAAGCGCAGATGGAAAAAAATCAGGCCTCCATGTACACTACGATATAATGGAGTTACTATTAAATTACAACAACAGAGTTCTCAGAACTCATTTCCTTCCATTAGCATAACCCTATAATTTTATTTAAGACTGTTGATCAGCTGGTAACTCTTATTTTAAGAAAAAGTGGAGTGAATTAGAGCCTCTATTACCCCCAATGCGTCCTACTCTGTTGTCCTTCACTTGCAACAACAAGAGATTTATTCCATTACCTTGTCTGAACTTTTAGAAACAATATCACATAAGAGAATGTCTTCCAGCCCTCTTGATGTGATAACAACAACGTTTTTACTGAAAGTAATGGATTCTGTGGTGCCATTTTTACTTTCTGTTTTTAACAGTTCCTTGTCTAATGATTGTGTCCCTGATTACTTTAAAACTGCTTGTGTGAACCCATTGCTAAAAAAAGCAACATGGACTGGACTGCAAAATTATAGACCACTTTCACCAAATACTTTTGAAGAAATAGTCTCCAAGCAATTTCTCTCCACTGGAAAACAAAATTTTTGAATAGTTTCAATCTGGTTTCCAGAAGTATCACACCACTGAGACTGCCCTGCTCAAGGTTAACTACCTCATAATGGCTGCTGATGATGGCATGTGCTCAGTCCATGTACTCCTGGACCTTAGCACAGCATTTGAAACGATCGACCACAGCATGCTGTTAGACAGACTGAGGTACTGGGTGGGGATATCTAAACCTTTACAACGGTTTTCATCTTACCTGTCCAATGGGAGTTTCTGTGTCTCTGTAATCAGTCATGTCCTTCATTTTCCTCTGTTAAGTATGGTGTGCCTCAGGGGTCGGTTATGGGACCATTTTTGTTTTCTCTATACATGCTTCCCCTTTGGGCACATTTTTCATAGACATGGTGTCTCTTTTTGCTGATGACAGTCAGCTGACAGACACTGGAATGTTGAGTTCACCGAATGACTGCCTTAATGAAATCAAAAACTAGATGTGAAAACGTTTTCTTCAGCTGATCTCAACCAAAACAGAGATCATCATCATCAAAAATCTATTGATCAACTCCAGACTGTACAAAACTCAGCTGCCAGGCTTTAAACCAGAACCAAGAAACATGATCACATCACTCCTGTTTTAGCTTTCTTACACTGGCTCCCACTGTGTTTTAGAATAGATTTTAAGATTTTACTGATTACTTTTCATGGCCTCCCTCCCTGCTTTATCTCTGATCTCTTAGTACTGTCTGTGCTGGTACGTACTTTGATGTTCGTTTTATTTAGCTGTCTTTGAGAAGCAATTTGTAACATGGATTTTGAAAAAGTACTTTATAAATTAAGATGATGATGATGATGATGATTATTATTATAATGTAGCATGTTTCTTCTCCAGAAATGGAGTTGCATGTGTTTTCTACATTGCCTCAAAATTCAAGATCATAGCTTATAGAGGCGTTTAATAAACTCAAAAGCCTACAGTATGCATTTGCCTGCTTGGCTTGGTTTAGTGTTACACAACAGATACTTTGATCTTGTTTGGAAATGGGGGAATACACCTTGACCCAACATCCACTTATTATGAGAATTACTGCTGACACTTTCAAGCCATGCAGCCAACAAATTCACTGCAGATGCAGCAATCATGGGCCTGATTTTGCCTTGCAAATTTGTCACAATGTAAATCATGTTATGTGGGTTATTTATTTATTTATTTTTGCTGCCAATCCATCACATTCCCGTGGGCTAAAACCCTGTATAATTAATAGTGATAATTCATTTTTGTTTTTGTAAAAACAACTTTATTTAGACTTAACTAGAGAGAAATTAAAACTGTCTGTTAAAATGTTAACGTGTGTGCAAGTGTTGAATAAATTAAGCATTTTTTGCAGGCTGGAGCATGAATGACATTTGCAATTCAAAACAATATCCACTGAATAACATAGGTATGGTCTGACATTTCAAGTGATGCCAATCATTATGAATCAACTAAGTTCCATTCAAAACATGTTTCAGATTATTGGCTATTATTGCATCATAATACCAGTCAGTGGCAAGTTTAAAACAAAACTACGGAAAAAGCAACTACAGAGCCATTTAGAGTCACATCTGCCACCTCCACATGTTCAGCTACAGTAATTGGACATAATATTAGACATAAAGCTGAAGTCTTAATTCTAACTCCTTGTTATTCAAATTCAAATTATAACCCAAAGCTTTTTTTCCAATAGTCAATTCTTTCTCTAGATATTCTCCTCTTTGGATCTGGATATTCCTCATTTTCTTCATCCCATTGTACATCTATACACCTGTCACAGTGAGACATTACAATAGAATTCCTGTGTCAAGTCATGTTGCTGTGATGGCTGAACAAATGCCTCAGCCATAACAGCAAAGGATAGGCACCAAAATAAGAGACAGAAAAACACTTTCTCCAGTGCCCACATTCCGCCACATTCTGTGGCTTCGAGTGCCACTCAAATCATGCTCTATTTGGAGCTTCGCGGTGGCCACCAGCATCTATGGTGACGAACGCACCTCAACTGTAAAATTGGGCGGGCATGTTGACCCTCGAGCTTCCGCTTTGGCCGTGGCTCCTCAGTATTCAGCCACCCAACCAGATCAGAAGCAACACCGTCTCCTCCACTCATCTCACAGTAGAGAGCCTCTCTGCCCATTTCACTCAAGTGCTCACGGGTCCACAGCGCAGCGATAAGACAACCTGTTGACGTATGGCACCTAACTCTATGTGTCATGGTCTAGAGTGTTTTTCATTCTGTGCTTGTCACCGTAGTGGGTGGCCAGTTGCCACACTTGATTGGTTATCTGAGTGCAGAGATACTTCTGCAGTGTTTTCAAAAAGAAAATGGAAAAAGAAAAATCGTTGAGATTCACCAACAGCAATCAATGTAAGAGAGTGACTTCTACGGAGAGGCTGTTCTAGCTCTACTTTGACTCATCACCTGAGGACAAAAGTGATGAATGTGGACTTGTAGGCCACTGTACACAGACTGTTGGGCACAGGGAAAAAATATGAATAGTTGGTTCTACTTTCAGCTGAGTCATCTGTGAAATCCTGGACATGGCTTCATATTTAGCCATTTAACTCCTGCAGCTCTTGCATCATACATCTTCTTTTCTGCTGGCATTATTTGCTCTGGGAATACATTGAAGTCACTACTAATGAAAACACAAACACAAGGACACCAGGCTTTTACGACTCCATCCCTCATCCACAGAGGGAGCCGAATCAACTGGGCTCTTATCTAAATGTTGACATTTGAACCTGAGAGGAATTATGGTTCTAAGTCGTGCTTAATGGTCGAGCCGATGGATCGAAATCAGCAGTCATCCTGTAGCAGCAGACTTGCTGCCCCTAGAAACACTGAGAAGTGGAGAGTCTTGATGAATAATATATCCAAAAGGGAAGGCGATATGACAGCAGGAAATTAAACACACTAATACTGGGAACGGAGGACAGGGCGATCAGGACTTAATTAAAGACTTTGAGGAGAATAGGGCATGATTTAAGGCCAGAGATATACTACTTTCCTGCTGACATCAATGATGAGCTAAGGAATATGGGGGCACTGCAACTGGATGTGTTTCGGGAGACCTTGTGCCCTCTTATAACTCTTGTAATGAGTTTCTATTTCTGCTGTGAGATAATTACCACCCTCCACATGTTAACATGATGTAAGTGTCTGGAAGAAGAGTCAGCTTTCTAATAATACATATGTTGGCTATGAGCTTCATGTCACCTCACACAGACCTCTGTTGTTAAAACACTGGACCTCTTAAAAGGAACAAAACAGAAAGACATTCAGGGTTTTTTATAGGCAAAGCCACTGCTGTTTAATTATGTGCAAGTAAGTACCAACATCTTTCTTAGTAGAGCATCCCTCTTGTTGTAGAGATGCACTACACATGACAGATGTTGGGGTGAACCGGACAATCACTCAGAGAAACTACAGGTACAATCTATTACACAAGAGAAATGAAGGAAAGGGGAAATAAAAACTCTTCTACTCTCCCTCAGCTTTTAACAGCTGCATCGTACATCTCTCTGGGGGGGCCTGGGGAAAAGTGTCTCAGGCTGCTATTCATCTTTGGTGACATGTTTATTTTTATTTACACTTTTCGTCCGGCTATATAAGCATAATTTTATTTGCAACCGCACGTGTTGCCATGGTGTGTGGAGCCTCAACCTTTTCGCACAATGGCCACAGATGCTGAGTGAAATCATCAAAGTTTAGAGAGGAATTTCAGTGATATTTACCCTGGATTGGAAAGGGAATTGCTGCCATGTTATTGTATTACATGCTGCTACATTATTAATAAATAGTAGTAGTGGTAGTAAGAAAATATTAAAGAATATGTTCAAAGAAGTACTGAATTCTACCCTGCTGTTGGATCCTGCTGTGATGCTTTTGAGCATACAATCCTAACATTTTTCCATTTCACTGATGTTGCAGTTTGTCATCTGCATGTCAGGTTTTACAATTTTAATTTTGCTGAGATCCAGCAGTGGAGCAGCAGTCTTTGAAATGCTTTCATTTGAGAGAGAAATTAGTTGCTGTTAATACTGAGTCAGGTTTTGTAGAAATCTTAATTTTTCAAAAGGTGAAAGCTTGTTGCTGTCGCACTCATTCAGGATAATTCAATGAGTCCTCGTAAACATTTGAAGATATTTTTTATCAAAGCAGACAGGATGTCATTTTGAGGCTGAATTAAGCAGCTAGAAACAATCAACAAATGAAACGGGAACGGAGGCTTATTTTTCTCATTGACGGCATCCAGTTCCAGATATCTTATCCACACTGTTCTCCTCTCTCTCTCTCTCCACCTCTCTTTCCTCCCTTCACTTACCCCTCCCACAGATAGTGAATGTAAGGTTGATAAATGGAGCTAATTGTTTTATGGCATGGCTGGCCTGATGCTGGCAGCGCAATCAGGCTGAATGAGGAGGCCTTGGGGAGGCCATTACCCTTCCCATTGTTATAAAGGACAGGAGGACGAGGCTAGGCCAGTGCACTCTGGAGGGACTGGGTCACTGACAGAGACCCTCTAGCACTATGCACTGTTGCAGCCTCTGAAACACACACGTATACACATAGACATCGATGTACATCACCTCTAGAATTAAATAAAGGTTGGTGCAGTTCAGACTGTCCCAGTGCCTTTTGTGTAATGACTTTCACAACACTACTTTCTTCAATGAAACAGCAGCGTGATTTAACCTGCTTTGTTTTATCACACAATTGGAATCTCATTCACGTTTAGTTAGAAATGTACAGCTGTCATAATCAATATTTATTATACCGACAATGGATCAAATTCATATGTGTAATATAAAAAGGGGTCACTCGTAGTGACGAATCCACAGAGAAGCATCACCCAACTCTGCAGTTCCCTTCAGCTCTGCGGAGATTTCTTTAACTTGGTGTTTTGGTTTTATGGCCCACAACGTTAATGTTTTGGTTCACTCTCACTGCTGTCATCAATCTTGTTTCCTAACATAGCAGACCGCTGTTTTCAGCAAAAATATCTGATAAACTGACGACTTATCTTTCTGTCCAACGCTAAATGGCAGACAGTCAGCTACTAGCTGGTGAACCTAGTGGAGTGCAAAGCTGCGACAAAGCAAGCAATTTCCCCAAAGAGAGATTGAATATTGGACTCCAAATGAACGCTAATGTTTCACCGTATCTGTTGGGTGTGTAAATAAGCAACTGTGTGCTAACAAGTTTGCCATATCCACTTTATAAGGCGATAATATGTCAGGGTTGTTCCACTGCCTCCATCAACAAATCAGCTTTGTAGGTTTAAGTGTTTTTATTCAACTGTGGCAGACATTCTGTCACGGATGGGTGGGGGTGGAGGGGGAATGGAGGGACCCAAACACACACATGCGGCCATAACAAAAAGGAACTTAGAAAAAGGGTAAGTCCTCTAGGTAACAAAGGTAGAATCCAACACGTAGAGACGGAGCACACAGACAGACAGCTCAGACGTGGCACTCACAAGCAGTAACATAGACTTCTCACACATTGACTATGACGCCACAAGGAACTGAACACACTTAAATACACAGGGCGTTAACGAAGGGATAGACCACAGGTGCACACAGGGGAACAGGTGGAGACACTTATCGATCAGGGTGGCAGAGACAGGACACAACGCAGACACAAGAGACCAAAAGCAGGAAATACAAGACCTAGGAATAACAAACACATGAAACACAGTCACACACACAGACGGACCATGACACATTCATATATTAAAACTTAGCAATACACATTATCCCAGCCTAGCATCACACCTCACAATTTACATCCAATGCCACCACGCAATGCCAGTGTTTATGTAGCAAATGAGCAAATATAAGATTGTCTGTCATAGACCTTCAATTCAACTACCATGATTCTTACATAAGTTGAGTGTATGGCACTCTTGCAGTGCAACTACATGTGCATAGATGCATGTCAGAATACTTTACATTTTCTAAATTATATGGTCATTAATGGCAGTGGGCCCAGTTCAAATCATTACTTCAAATAATATGAAGACATGCTGCCTCCACATGATTGCAAAAATATGTGACTTAGAAGAACACACAGACGGTAGCTTTTAATCTCTGTTGACAAATTAAATTAATTACAGCTTCTGTAATCACAGATCAACCAAATGTTTCACTTAGTCATATGTGGTTATCTCCTTTTTCTGATTTTAGCATTCAGGTCATCATTCTGCTACAGTTTCTATACTTGTAAAGATAAGACCTTGGTAGATAAATCATCAACTTCTCAAGAAATAACGATGTAGCACTTGGGGCAATCAAAATGACTGCTATCTGCTGCCAAGTACAAAGGGTATTGCAATCAGAGCCATTATGTCCCTGATGTGCGGAAGACTCTTCAGAATGACTTTTTTTTTTACACATTTCTATCAAGGGTAAAGTCAGCAGGGCAAAAGTTGTTAAACACTGCAGGCATCTGTAGAGGCAGCAGGCGCATTATAGTCAAAGCTGCCTGACTTCCCATCCACTATTTTTATGCACATCTTGAATTTGAGCCGAAGAAATTCTGAAGGTAAACATCAGGTTCATAAAAAGTTCATACGCTTAACTGAGATAGAAAAGTTGGCATAGTGATAAAGAGAAAACGTCCTAAAGTGAGATTGAAATAGTTTTTGAATAAATTAGGCCGTCGTGGGATTTCAGCCTGTGTAGACTCGGCAGCATCCAATGCACACAGCAGCATTCCTTCACCTCTTACACACCTCATCACCATCGCCTCTGATTACTCGCTGATTCATATATCATGAATGCTGTATTTGATATTTGATGGAATGCTAAAGTACAGTGGTACAATGTTCACAGATGAGTTAATGGTGTTTATTTGAACCTTGTTGGACCCTCATCTCTGAACTAACACATGTTAGTTTGTATTGTCCCTTGAATGTGGACATTCGAATACAATTTGTGCACAACAGAAATATACCTGCTCTGGCCTGTTGTACTATCAACAGTGACTGCACTCCTGCCAACTGTCTGGGCTCCAAAAGGCCAGCCTGAACCATAGCAAAGTCCAGTTGCACTGCCAAAATACAGCGTCCGTTTACTGCATTGGAAAACACTACTTGTAGACAATCTGAACTGGGGTCAGGTGTTGCATCACCTGGGCAGTAAAGAACATGGCCCAGGCTGTGGATGAGGCTGGGACAATGAGCTTTTCTCTGTGCATTGAATGCTTGTTTTTCCTGACCAAACATTCACTCTCCAGTTAAGAGTGGAGGTCTGGTCGCAGGGATAACATGCGGTGGCCCAGGAGGGACGGTCAACTGTCTGCTTCAGCCAATGTCACAGTGGCCGCATTGGTCATTTGATGAGGAGTAAGGCAGCACACAATGAGTTTTTGGGAGAGCGGAATGGTCAAACACAGGCATTTTCACCTGACTGTGACCAAGGCCAGAGTCTGTTTCCTCTAAATGCTTCAGCAGAATGTGAGCCAGGATGCCATTATTGGTTATGGAACTTCCCACAAACTAGTTCCCAGGGACTGTAGAGAAGTCCTCACCTGCCTGTGAAGAACTGGGCAAGAAGAGCCACAGGTAGTGGCCTATCCAATCAGTTGCCAGTCAGAGATAAGCGATTGCACCTGACGCCTGTTAGACTGTCAACGTAGACACGAGGGCAAGACAAATTGGCAGAATTGAGAGAAATTAGAATCCGTTGCATTGCTTTACTGACAACTATCTGATTAAGATCTGACCCCAGTTGATGACTTGAGGTTTAACGTGACTCCAGAAACAGACATTTGTGGTACTTTAGCTGGCAGCAAAGAAAACTCACCTGCATGCTTAAACCACTGCATTCTAATGCATGTGATAGATTTACTATTACAAAATATCCATAAAGCCACTAGTGGTCCAAATCTCCAAAGGGCACCATAGAATTTGTGAGTAATGTGTAGTAAGTTAATACCTTTAAATACCTAAACATCACAAAAAAAGTCACCATTGAAAAACACTTCAACAGTGCAGTTTATAAACACAGACAAGGATGTTTTTACGCTCATTGTGAAATATATTTTGCTGTCTTGTCTTGTGCTTATTACAAATCAAAATTCATTTAACCATGAATCCGCAGAGCTTCTGACATGATTAGCTGTTCCATTTAACTGATTCTTGTTTTGTCACACTTTGTTCCTTGTAGTTGTCAGAGAAAAAATTATTTTCTCCTTCCCCAGTGGTGTTCATGTCCTTGTGTACTTACAGTTGCTGCAGAACAATGATTTTGGATTTAACCATGGTAATCTCTTCCATAAGCGACATCTGAACAAGAACATTTTCAGTCCCATTTTGGCATTGTGTTTCAGCTTTCAGTTCCAGTAGAAATGTGTTTCAGTGTCCTTCCAGCTTGGTCATTAATGTTTGTAAGGCTCAGTTGCGCTGCCTGTAAACCCAACACACAAAGTGCTGCTGTTGCCAAGAGAAACACAAGTACACCACCTTTCGTAGCACACTAACCGCGGAAAGGCTGAGGTCCTTCCAGCTGTTGCTGCCTATCCAAATCAAGGCCACATTTTCCGTCAACGCATTTTTCTCCAATCACTGGAGCTGATTACAGACATAGCTCATCAGTTTCACAATGGTAGTGATATGAAGGGAGTTAGTTTGTCAGAGGGCAATCAGTGCCAAATTGAGCCTCTTCACGCTTTGGTTCACCCTTGCCCATTAGTTAACCATGATTGTGTCTTTCCTCTAACAAGTCCCCAGCACCCTTCGGCTCTCTCACTATGCAAAAAAAAAAAAAAAAAATGAAAAACAATGTTAAATGCATAAATATATATTATATTATATATAGATACATATGTGATGATTACAGTGTAAATCTTAAGACTTTCTTAGTGTTTGCTTTTTGGTTAATTTGATGTGACCTTCTTCAGTCCTCTTTTCTGCAGTGCTGAAATTCAGCTTTAGAATAACAAAGAAAAACAACACTAACCGACGCTAGACACAGGAGCAATACAAATACACTTAACAGAGTTCAGAACCATGGTTATGGTACTAAGATTATCTCAGTTTGAATTTACCATATAAAGAAATTCATTACAGCAGTATTTTCTTTGTCAAACAAGTCACTGACAGTTGTCAAGCTAGCAACAACCAAATTCCCCCTGAAAATGTCTGTATTATGTTAGTGAGTAGAGGTAATTATCGATAGCTGCTCTCCCTGTAGACTGATAAGGTGGCCGAGCTGACAGATGGATTGCTGTGCTCTGCATATCTAGGGTTGGAAACATTGATCTCTGGGATTAATGCTGGCCCCAGTGGATTTGATTGCAGTCAAATAGTGTTTCGGTAATTATACATTTACATGGGGCTACTATCTTGAAAGGTGCTGACACATACACTTTAACATTGCTCAGCTCCTCACTTATTACAGTATTACTTTGCAAGATGAAAATGACCAATCTATTCTTCACAAATGCAATGATTTAAGGTATTTCAAAAGGATTTATGGGATCTTTTTGTATGCTACCACATCAAATTTACGATCCCAGGTGAAAAGTCAGCACTACGCTGGCAGCTAAGAGGCAACAACTAACCATCCAACCACTATTTTATGGTCGAAATGGCTGCTGATGATACTGATAAGCTTACTTCGAAATTCACCAGACTATTATTTAGGCTGACCTACGTGAATCAGTTAACATATTTTTCACACTCACCATCATTTTCCAACTATAGCCTGAAGGATTTAAGGCACAAGACTGCTTGGCCATTGCAATAGCAAGCACTGAGATCAAAGAGGTGGTTCTCCCATGCCAAGTATTATAATGCTGGGTTTGTCCAGAATGAATGCAAAGATCATTCCAGGAGAGTTTGTAATCAGTGCATAGCAGGTGCCCTCATCCTCCCCTCATAGGAAGGATGAAGTTGTAGGTACTCAGTGACTTCAAGTACTCACATAGTGGTTGAATAAAGAATAATTTTGAAAATTTGCAAACTGGGCAAAATTTGAGAAATTATAGCAATTGACTGACTGGCTACTTCTTCAGGAAAAAGTAGAAAAATACGCTTTTGTTGCCTCAGCTCACACATAATCTTAATAATATAATATATCTACATTTCTATTCAGGAAATATAATAAACCATAAACAACCTACAGCAGATATTTCATGTGTTCTTCTGTATGTATGGTAAGTCACTGAACGTAAATGTACCACAGATTCTTAACTCAATTAAGATGACGATATTTTATTGCAGTATGAATGCAGCTGAGCTGTTGCTCGGGGTATATCAATTGAATAATTGATGTACTGATGTTGGTGTTTGCTTCTATTAATTGGCAGAGGGGCAACTAACGCTGATTCCTGTGAAGGACAACAAGGCAGTGGCTAAAGATAAGCCCTTTCAGTAATTACTATTGACATTAAAGGTAAGCCAGGAAAGAATTCCTGTGGGGTATTGGTCTTCTCTTTTCTTAACAATTATGCAACAGAAGAAAAAGGTCGCTTCAGATTTACAGAAAAGACATCATTATACTTTGACCAAACTGGCTGTCAGTACAAATTCCTTCTGGAGGTGTCACAAGTACAAGTCGATAAATAGAAAGAGGTGGAGTGAAAATGAAATTATGCACAATTCCCCAGGGATAAACGTCAAAAGTGACTGTTTTTTTGCCCGTTTCACTGTAACATTTTTTACCTTACAGAAATGATTGTGATCATGATGATGATGATTGTGCTAATAAAGCAGCCGCATAGACATAACGTATGTATAGTGTATTCATTTATTTAAAAAAAGAATTTCTTCAGTTTCTCTATATTTGTTCTGAGGGCTTAAAAACTCTGTTCTTATTGATGATTAAGGGAAATTTAGGCAAAGTGTTGCTTTGAGCTAGATGCTAACATCAGCATGGTAATGTGTTTGTAGTGACAATGCTAACATGCAGATGGTGCAGAGGCATCATATTTGTCATATTGACCAAGTTTAACATGTTAGCATGCTAATATTTCATAATTAGCTCTAAACACGAGCTACAGCAGAGACAGATACTTAGTTACTTTAGTATCTGGTCATAAGCCAAAGTTTTGCACTCATGGGATGAGCAAAGTAAATAAATTCCATCCTGTGGGCAATATGAAATGAAGAAACTTAAAGTTACAAAAAACAAACAAGACAGTTGTAATAGATGTTAGAAATATAAAACTCAGCAATTGGACTATAAAACCAACATCACAAATCATCCTGTCAGGAACTACAGTTTATCCATTACTAGTGTAATATATCCAGTGAAGTCCAAATAAATGAATACAAAAATTAAGTCCTATGAAATATGTCCATGAACAAGTTAAACATCTGGTATGAACATTATACAAAGTCCAAGGGCCAGGTAAGTATATATTAAGTAGAATTAGGACCAGTGGACTGCGCAGCTTGGAGGACATGATGTGAATGTGTGAGGCAACTAAACTAAACTACTGATCAGCAGAATAAGGATAATGTAATCTTTACTATGAGAGAGGTTAAAGTCCTCCAACCAAGGATGATATCAATTTCATCATTATTTGCTTCACCTTTTAGACAATGGTGGACAAATGTTTGTAATGCTTACTTGTTTTTAGTTATGTGCTGTGATTAAAGCATGAAACATACCCTAACTAAATTCACAAATGCAGATGCTTTGAGGTGTGCAAAGTTGATTTTGAATCTTTGCGGCATCCAAAAGTGTGTCACCTGAAACTCTTAACATGGATGTGAGCTGCAGTTTCCCTGTGACACAAGCATCACTGTTCAGCACAGTGGCACAGACAATAAGATGAAGCTGTCTTCTTTAATTTGTGCTTCAGATCTGTCTCTCAGTGTCATGGCTGCCTGGTTTGATGAGTCTCTTGTTGCATTGCCCCCTTGAGGACACAGGTGTTGTCATGGAGTTGTTGATACACATTGATTAGCAAGGCCTAATATGAAAATAATATATAATATGTTCTATAGACTGTATACTTGTGGTGCAACAAATAACACTGCTGCTCTAGTAAATGATAATTTAAATGTATTTGCATGCCCTTGTGTATTGCACACAGTTGTATGGAATTCATCTAGAGTGTTTGGTCATTATGTTGTTAAATTTCTGCTTGGATGAGCAGAGCATCCTCACAGCTGGGCTTTAGGCAGGCTATAGCCCACCGAATGATGGGAAACTGGAAGGCAGTGAAGTGAAGTGACTCACATCACATTCAGCTGAAGGGCCCTCTCCTGTCAAGCTTAATTTACCATCATCTGTCATCCTGTTGTAGACATAGGTAATGCCACTTATTCTACCAAATATGTATGTATCAGACCAGGTGACAGAAAATACTAATCAAGGCCTGCTATGAGACATCACAACAGCATGTGGTTGCCTTAAACTATTGCTCACATCAGATGTAGAACAGACAGTTGGTCGGGCATTTCAGGCTGACAACTGAGTGAGCTAAACTGGTATTATCCGAACATTTTTCTTGATTTTGTTTTGTTTATGTTTGCCTTTGGACCTGCCCCATTAACTCATTGTCCCTGTTATTATGGTGCAATACCACTGCCGTGTGTGAGGCATATGCTTCCATCAAACTCTCATTAACCTTGTGTCTGATTATGTCCTGCATGGTGAGATTACTCTCAGATTCCCCTCACACACAAACAGAGTGGCCATTTACAGCTCGATGATGATTAACAGTCCAAACAAACAGTTGCCCTCCAGGCTGAGCTCAGATAACTGTGACTGCAACATGGCATGTACAATATTTCGGTTATTTTGTTCTCAAAGTCGAAAAGATTGTATACATTTTTAGTTACTCTGATTATATGTAATGAGCAGATCGTGGTAATGTAAAAGGAAAATTTTGATATTTTGGGTAATAGGCTTATTCGATTATGCAGAGTTAAATGAGATTTATTCAACTCTCGTATCTGGTACAGTAACTATGAAACTACCACCAGCAGCCGGCAGAGCTATTTTAGCAGTAGGTCTGGGTGAAACAGCTGGCGTGGCTCTGTCCAAAGGTGACAAAATTCTCCAGCCATCCACCTCTAAAGCTCAATAATAACATGTGACATTTTTTTTGTTTAATCAGTGTATAGGTTTAACAATGACAAATCGTTGTTTTCCTCCTGGAAGTTACTGGCCCCCAACCAAGAAATAGCCCGGTGCATAACCCCCTCCATGGAATGGTGATTTGTCGTCTTTACACTAGACAAATGGCAATTGATAGTTCTGGCTAGCTATGTGTTATATAACTGCAGTCAATGTATCATACAATGATAATGGATTACTTCAAAGTCACTAGCCTATATTGTGCAATCTAGCAAGCTGAGAACAACATTCAAACTCAAAATAACGTTAGTCAAACTACAGTAACTGCAACTTCAGTTTAAAGAAAAGTAGTCTTTAGACTGAAGGGCATTTTGAACTTTGACAGTTTTTGACATAATTGAAATGTACACAATCTCCATAAAATGCACTGCTGTTTCACACTCAATGTCTGGCATTTCCTCACATTTGGATTTTCTCCCCTCTCGTGATTCACAGATGGCCTATGAAGAGGTCCATTAACACTGGCCAGAGAGAGAGAAGCTGAGATGAGTTTTAAATGGTATAAGATGGAGAGCCATCTATTTTCATTGAAGGGCAAAGTGTGGAAGGTCAACAATTACACAGCTAGTGGTGGGTCTATCGCCCCTTTCCTCAGACAGTAAATAGATGATGTGCATATACAAAATCTGAATTGATAAAATTAAGCAATTTATGCCACACCATTTAAAATTTAAATTGAAGTGGATAAATGGTGTGATGTTCCTCCAAAATGGTGATCTATCTGTTTGCATTCATTATGGGTCTAATAAAGTTTGCTGACGCACCAGCATGTGATTAATATTTGTTTTAATTTCATTCAAGCTCTGAGTTAACACGCTGCAATCAATATTTAATGTTTTCAGTGAATATTTATAATTGCGCTCGGAGAGAGTAATTGGTTAGCAGCACAACGGCCCAGATTCTCTCAGAGTGTGAGGAAGGAACAGTAAAAATTTCCAAACATCTATTTCAGAAAAGACAGCAACGTTGAGAAAATGTATGCAAGTGTCAAGATAATGAAGAAGTTGTGTATGTGCATAAGCAAGAAGTCAAGCTGAACAGTTTAATGCAAATATTCCTTGTTGAATTGTGGTGTCAAGGCAAATTGTTCGGTCAGTCGGTTAGAAGCAAGGCCAAAATGTCCAATCACAGTATTTTCTGTGAGGAAAAACATAAACACACAAACGTGCATACACAATATGATCCTCATTTATATTTCTATGTCATTGTTAGATTGTAATTCCTTTAAAAGCATCAATGAGAAAAGAATGCTTTATTATTTTTCTTACACTCTGGAAACAGTCCAGCTAAGACTTCCTAATGATATGGAGCTGAAGGAAAGAGAACTTTGGAAGATGAGCTGACTTACCACTTTTACTCCATGAGAAAGCTGCCCTCAGTGTCCAAGGGAAGGGAAAACTGAAGGGAAACTGCGAAGGGAAATTAGGTGAAAATTGCTGTATTGTTTGTCTCTTAAGATTCAGAGATGAGGGGGCAGAGTGACGTTAACTACTGAGCTGTGGGGAGAGCAACTGGTGTCTGATCTGTAAACGTCTGTAAACATCCCTCTGCAGAATCCTTCACTTGCAGAACTATTATGACAAAGCCCACCAAAGATGAAAGTGCTTTTAATTGAGCTCAACAGTGGTGTAGTTGCTTGGACAAAGATCTTGGTGCAAATGTCTGATTTTGATAAGTGTTTATGCAGTTTTGAATGCAATGCTTCACTTTGCAAGATAAATTAGATTTATTGCACTTTGGGTGTGTTATTTAAAATTAAATGACTGAACATAATAAACCAAAATCATCGTAACATTTTTTGTTTCTATATATTGATAAAAGTAGTTATGTCACTGTTACTTAGTCCATTTTTTTCTGAAGAATCTTTCTGATGGTAGGATTCTTGCGGGTGTTCCTTTTGTACATAAATTCAATCAAGAAGACAAGGTGACAGCCATGTAATTGAAGCTTTTCTCTTCAAGTCATCAAGTCATGCTTGGTTCACATGGCTAAAATGTCACTCTTTTCCAACACAAAACTAACATTTTTACCACTATCAACCCTTTGGTTATCTAGCAATATAGACTATGTGAAGACAGTAATGCCTTTTAAATTCTCAATCTGTGATAAACTGATCTCTGCTTGATGATTGATTGAGGGTCATAAAGAACTAGAGATCTTAAGTCAAAGAAGTGAGATCAGAAAATATCTAACCTGCAGGGATGGGATGGGATCAGTCAGGGTTTGTAATTTCAAACTGAGATCTGCCAGCGATGCTAAAACAAGTTGATATAATAAGGGCAATACCAAGGCAGCAGGCAAAGTTTGACTTTGTAAAGAGAGTATATGTCTGACAAAATAAGTATATGAGATAGATAGAGATAGAGTTTATGAGATTATGATTATTAGATTATGCACAAAGTGTACTTCTGCATTATACCTTTGGCTAAAAGCCACAGAGGACGTTGGTGATAGTTCTCATTAGTTGTTTTCTTGTTAAACTTTGCTGAACCTTTGTTTTAAATTTGATGTTGAATTATAGAAACATAATAAGGATATGTGGCATAATAAAGCATTAAGTGTCTCATCTACCAATGTCTCATCATATTGCCAATTAACCCTAATGTTCACCAGCAAAACAATATTTTACTACAACAGCAGCCCAGGAAATAGATCTGCTACAACTGTACAATTTACTCAAATGGACATCACCGCTAATGTACAACTTAATCACATCAGAAAGTTCTGCAGCTTCATTTGTGGGTTAAATGTGGGTTAATAACAAATTAGACAAGGAATACGATTATGTTCCACAGCATTTTGAAGTTATAAAAGTCATTAAAGGAATTGCTTATTAGCATTTGTAAAAACTTTACTTCCGCATTTGCCAGCATACGGTATTAAGCTGCATATCAGAGCACTGTGAAGCACTTCTTTGTACGCTTGTATCAATGAGAGTGAAAATACTTGGCAAAAACAAAGAAGTGCAATTTCACACAGGCTTTGGTCTGTAGTGGGGCTTTGTTGGCTCATCTTATCAATTTTTATGCACATATTCAGCCAATCACAATGAGCCTTCTCTATCACTTGCTCATTACAAGAATAGTTTAACATTGCATCCACTTTTCTGCAGTACTTTGAGAGGACAACTTAGCCAAGAAAACTAAGGTCTAAAACTTTTCTAGTTAGATATTGTCTGGCATGTCCCAGTCTGATCAATGTCATTGATTTCATTTGTCTCAAAAGACCAGAAGGTTGACCTTCAGCATCTTTCTGCTTTAAAAAAAGGCAGTGTTGGAGCCACACTCCAGACTTGTGGCTGAAAATCCCTTAACAAAAGTGTTTCTGCAGAGTTAACCAGTTAAGAGAAGACGGCATCGGTCAGAGTTTTTCCTGATAAACATAATTGCATGCTGGTTCCAATTTCTGGTTTAACTTGGCATATTCCAATACAAACTGAGAAAACTGTGTGGTTGGCAAACATAACTAACTAATAACTGGAATATTAGAGCTGTTTCTTTTTCCACAGCTTAATTTCCTTTCAGTAGTTGAGCATAATGGGCTCACAAAGGCTGTGTATCTTCTAGGGTCATGTCATGGCCCTGTCCAAAGCCTGGCTGCGACACCCAATGTCAAAGCTGGGTGAGGTCTGATGTTGAACTATCCTCAACTGTGATGTTTGCATTGCAACGTAGTACATTGTGAAGTGCTGCATTGCACAGCGTGGGGAAAAAAGTATAAAGAAACTGCTAGATGGCAGCGTCAGCAGGGTTGTCAGCCCAGGTGTAGTTTCTCTTTAAAGACTAATTTCTCACATTGTCATCTTTTCACCCCAGAGACAGAGATGAGCAGAAGGTAAACTGCCCTTTTCAGAGCCCACATTCCACTGGGCAAACAGGTTTTAGTGTTGAAATCACAATGCTCTCTCTGAGGATTGATCCTCAGGGCATTGTCTGCACTCCCTTGTCACCTTGTAGAGGAAAGAATGGCAGGTTAGCCACACCTCTTGGAGCCTGGAACCCACTGGTCAAAGACAGTCCTGAGTATAGCAGGCTCCTGTGCAGAGGCCAGCCCAAAGCCTTTAAGATCAGAGAATGAAGGCAAGGTGCCAGCCCATTGAATACATACAATGCATGCTATCCTCAACTGACCAGTGCAACTAGGTGCAGATACTGAATGAACAACAATATACTGTATATATTACATACCGTACATTCACATATTCTTCAGGGGGAGAAACGAAAGAGAAAGAGAGTGAAATTGATCAAGTTTTACCTTTCTAAGTGCTTAAGATTTGGTTTAGGCCAGTGTAAGACTGAAGCGGGATACTGTTGAAACTGGCTGGAATTGCTGTTACAGCAATCTCCTCGCTATATCATTTAAATTACCCAACTTTTGGGGGGCCCTCTGTGAAACTGAATAATAAGTATGCAAAAGCCAAAGCTGTTTAAGTCAAAAAGAACACAAAAGGTGAGCTCCGTACAGGATCACAGGGCTTTTATTGTTTTTATATCTTTGTACTATTCCACAGGTAACAATAAATCTATAAAACCAAAGGGATACCTGAAAAGATGAGAAAACAAGTCCATATCTGTCAACCTGAAAGACAGAGAAAGAAGTCAACAGAGAGGAGAGGAGGATCAGAGACACAGAAGCATTTTCCCAACCAGCTGCTCAGGTACAGTATATCAGACAATGTGGAGATAAGGGCCTGGCGACCCGTGTCCCCCACCTTTCAAATCCCATCTCCCTCAATGAAATCAGGTGTCAAAGTTTGCAGTGGATGTAGTGAAAACAAGCCAAACTCGATCACGGCTGGAGCTGTCATAGCTGTTGAGAGGGCCGATAAAATAACCTAATAAAGAAGAGAGAGTTGTCTTCAGCTCGGTATTGCAACTGTGGAGAGGCAGGGCAGAAACATCTTACAGTGGCATCCGTGAATGAGATTGTGAAAGAGTAAACTTCCCGAACATTTTAAAGCGCAGCAGTAAATATATGTGGTGTATGTTGAACAATTTGGGAAGCAGTATGGAAAGTGTTACATTATTACAGAAAACAGAAAGGAAAATGGTTGTTTTGATACCAACACTCCAAACCAAGCATTTGAAAAATAATTGCTTGATTTAAATCAAAGAAACGTGAGTGCTCTCCAATACACAGTGATGTGTATTATTACAGAAAGACAAAAGCAACTTGCAGTAATTCATTATTTAATTCCAGGTGTAAAAAAATAAATTGTCTTTGTTCAGAAAAACATCCGCAGTTTTGATTTAAGGGTTGAAATGTGCCTCTTTTATTTAGTATTCCAGTAATGTAAAAACTACAGGAGCTTTAAAGACTTCACCATCATGTCAGTAGGACTGCAAACTTAAGAGGGTGGGGGCCCTACAGAGAATTTGTTTTCCTGCAATTTCACGTATCTTTCATATGTCTTTTGTGACTGAAGTCCTTTGAATGGACACAGTATGTAGAGCGCATGTCTCTCTCACTTTTTAAAGACCTATTTTTGTCGCTCTCGCTTTTAAGGTTCCAGTTTGATTTACTCACTAAAATCTCTGAAACAGAATCTCTGCACTGTCCAGCTTCTAAAATCCAGAAGAGAGTTGATATGTTCATCTAGGTGGCTTTCAATTATTTCTGTCCATAGTATTTAGCTTGACAAGTAGCAGCTATGATAAACGGGCGTTTTTGCCCTGGGTTTCACCTCTCAGGCTCCATAGAAGCCACATACCCTCTAATTGGTGGAGGTTATGATTGCAGCCAGAAAGGAAGACCTGCACTATGAGGGGCAGTAGAAAAACTGCAAACTCCTCTGAAGGGTTCTGTGGTTTCAAAGAAAAAGGTATGTTATTATTTGTAGTCAGTATCCTAGTAGTCAGGATCTCTTTTGAGGTTTTAAGTGGTGTTGATGTATTAATAATAATACAGTTTACATACAGTTCTTTTTTTTGATACACTATTTGGAAAGCCCAATAACCACTTATATTATATGTTTGCTAGATTGATATAAGTACTCTATATAAACACAAGGAATGTATACAGGGTTTTATTTATTAATTTGGAAGCTCTGATTGATGCTTAAATTTGACTAAAGACCGTCTTCTATCGGCTCAACTTCAGCTTAAGCTTAGTACATCATACTTAAATTGACATCCATAGCCAGAGGCCAGGCCCCTGTGTTAGTTGTACTGCTAAACTTTCAAAGTTGTACCATCTTGTCTGCTATTGTTTCCTGGAAATTGAACCATCATGGGGGCCCCGCCTCTGACAGATTCATTCTCACAGAGATGATGGATTGCACTGCAATCTGTCATCTGCTGTCACTATCCTTATTAAAGGTGTCCTCTTCTGTTCCTCTATCGTGACATAGTCACAGGTGACAAAACTAATATCATATGTCAGCTCAATGTGTGAAAGGCAAAGGCCCTGGGACTGATATTTAGCAACTTTTAGTTTCCTTCACGTGTCAATTGATGTAATTTACTATATTGCTGGAGAATTACATAAATTACATAAGTTTGAGGTTATCTGGATAACCCTGCTTAGCCTGTTGCCACCGTGACCTGGCCCCAGATACGTGGTGGAAAATGGATGGATGGATGAAGTTATTAGTTTTGAATGACAATTATTTGTCTCTGTGCTGCAGTGCTGACATTTAGTCTATAATACACAAAATGTGCTCTTGATATTCAATACCAAGGCTATGGCAGTTATTAATGGATAAAAAGTGTAATAGCATCCTCTAGCTATTACTCACTATGCAAGTACATTCATGTGTGATCTCCTGTGTAGATATAAAGTAGCCTACAGACAAAATACTTAATAATAAAAACCATTTAGCTAGCTTCTAGTAAGTAATTTGTTCATTTTACTGAATATTCTGACCTCTAGTTCTTCATATCCAGGATGTCACAAATGGCATACATGAACCCTTTCCAATTATAATACAACATTGACATAATTCATGTGGTGAGCTGTCTGAGAGGCACACCTAATTCTGGCTAATGCTCCTATTACAATATTAGCTGATACTTGTTCACAAATTAGACCTGAGTGGTGCCATTAATTATGGACTAAGATCAATTGCTGAACTGTTTTTTAGCCACCAGTCTGATTTCAGCAGGAAGAGAGGGTTGGGGATAGTGAGGAGGCAGAGGATGACACCATAAGGCCATAACGAGTTGTGTCTTCCCCATTAATCAATGCCTTCCACACAATTTGCTGTCTCTGAATTGGGACTGACCTGTCTCAAGGGTCACTTGCCAATTTTCGGCTGCAGTCAGCCTGCATCGCGCTGAGCTCTGTGCTTATGCCCAGTGTTCCTTATGAGTGATTCCGTCTTTAAGATCATGGCTGCCACATTCCTCTCTCTGTGAGGATGATCTCATTCACACTAAAGGCACTCCTAGACATTGGGGATTAAAGGAGGTTATGTGCCACTGCTAATGGTGGCTGGATAGGTATAGTAGGATTGTTTGTGCCTTTTATGGTTTTGTTCATTCATGTGTAGCACCTTTTCCTATATGCAAAATGCTTAAGGAAACTGCAGTACCCTGTTCATAGCCCAAAAGACCGAGAAACAATGTGAAACAAGTCAACAGGACAGAATGTTGCAGAGAAGATTTGTAGTGGTATCAGTTATATTGTCCCAGACCATCTGAAGACATTTGAACTTACAAATAATAAAGATGGCCGATTTAAAATGTGAAACTCTTAGCAATTTGTGAAACAATTGGTCAACTATTTCAGACAGGGGTAGACATCATTTCTAGCTGACATCCCCTGTCTGAACTGATAACTACTGCTGGCATATTTTATTAGCTGTTGCTAGCTAGCTAATGAAGCTAACATTAGATCCATGAGTTGGTTGAAAATGCTGTCTGCGGCTGACTTTTTAATGTTTAAGCTCACTCGTTTTAAAACGAGAATCTTGCAAAAGACTCTATTTTTGCTGTAACATAACTCTGTTTGGCTATTTAGCTAATATAATTAAGCTGAGTAATGTTGGCTGGAATTGCTGGCCAGTAAATTTCCCCAAAATACTATAAAGCGCAAGACAGAGCCACTAATGTTACCCTGAACTCTGACAGGCTTCCACAGCGGGAAAATACTATACAGCGGCTATGTTAGTGAGTAGATCATTTTACTTTATGCTCTCTGGCCTGGGAAGTAATTCAGTTTCTACTGTTGGTGGTACACTAATGACTGCAACTTACGTTAGAGCAGCACAGTTTAATTATTTCCTTATACTTTTGCTCTTATGTTTTGGGTTTTGGAAAGTCTAAAAAGAACGACATCACCTTCAAAACTCTTTACATGCCAAGTATTGTTCTTACTAAAACCACGTGCACACTGCATCAGCATGTGGCGAAATCCAAAGCGTGACAGGCCTTCTGTGCCTAGCTATGGCAGACTAAGTCTACTCCTTTATTATAGACCTTTACTGCTTCAGAACGTGATGTGAAACACATGAAAGATTCTTTGGGACAGACAGACCAACAGCGTGATTTATACAACCTGCACAAAATTTCCCACAGGTTTATTTTTTTCCTGCCTCCTGTGTTCTCACCTGTTCACCACCATGTTCTCACAGGGATGATCACATGTTGATTCTAATTGGTTTGAATCAGGACGTTGAACGGTGGCTGGTACAGGATATTCTATATATCCTCCACACCAGACTCAAAACAAACAAGCCAAAAAAAAAAAGTTAGATTAATGGTAATGATGTTTTAAGATAGTTTATTTTTGCATGATGTGTAATTGAAACAAGGTGCTTGAGGGGTATTTAATTAAAAAGTGTTACCTAAATCAGTGTGAAAACACTGAGGAGCGATTTGAGGAATTGATTATATACACAAGTTTGTAAACACAAGGATTATTATTGTCTTGTAATAGATTTGATTACATTACACCCTTGTTGCTGTACTTATGTTTTTAACCATGAATACATTTCCACAGGGACCAAGTGTTAGCTACAACATAATGGTAGCAAAAATAACAAAATGAGAATGAGAATATTGTGATAGACGTTATGAATCTATTCATGAATATGGCATTTATTTCCCTTTCTAAACATCTATGACCTTGTCATTTGACTACCATGGAGATAAGAGAGCATAAATGTTAATTGACTATTGAAATATTCACCTGTCCTAAGCTATCTTTGACTCCAATAAACAGGACAATGAATCTAAATGAGTTCACTAACACCCATGTTTATTGCTCAATCACGCAGCACCAAAACCTAGTGATGTGACATTCAGTTTTTTTCTACTTCTTTTTTTTGTTCTTATTTATTTTCTTTTGTTCCTGCATCCCAACCCAAGTTTTTTTGCTTTGCACAATTAAAATTAGGCCTCAGCACCTTCCCTTTTTCAAAGTTATCAGCAGGACAGTCCGTGAGGACAGATGAGATGCAGCGACACTCCACACAGTATGAACTCTGTACTTCTCCCAACTCCACAAAGAGGGCACACTGTGTGTTTTTAAGACGGTTTCAAGCTCCCCTTTAGCATACAAGTCTTGCCTCCCTCTGCATAAATGTAAGCAAGAGAATCCAAAACAAAAACAGTCCAGTGAAACTGGCTACAGGATACTGACTCCCTCAGCAGCACAGAGTTTGTTGCCCCAGCTAGCTGTACCGCTGGTTGACTAAAACTTTGGTAGCCTGAGCTGCTGCCTCTATTTGCTGTATTTTCTCAGCTGTGGACTTTAGCACAGAAAGGTGCTTTGACAGCATTATAAAATGTGAATAAGTGAAGTAATCCAGAATATCCTCTGTGCATATGTATACTGGGAAGTCATCCTGGCTGTGTGAAACGAAGGCTCCAGTGCCAACATTGAGTTTCGCTGTAGTAATACAATTCATTTTAGTATTGCAAATATTGTACAGATAAAGTAAAGGGTGCATTACAGAGCAGTCTGTTTAATAAGATAGCACAATGATTATACAATATATCTTTTAGTTGAATACAATCTATGCAACACTACACATAGACACAGTCCTCTGCAATAATACACATTTTTCCAGTGTCAAACCACCTCATTCAATCTTGTTGCTAACTCTCAACACAAATCAATGAACAAATCAATGCTGTTCATTAAGATGAAATCCCACAGGATCCTCTGTAGTTGCTTGTTCACCAAGAAAACAAAACTACAGACTCAAGTTGCTCTATCACTGTAACTGGACAAAAAAACTGAGTGACACAGGGGAAGTCTGGGTTTTCACTAATGGGTCTTTCTGCAACACAGGAGACAATGAAAGTGCCAACAGACTAAATTCGATGGTCTTCCATTGATTTAAATCCTGTTTTTTAGCCATGTCTGCTGTCTCTCTAATAACAGATGAAATTGTAGTGTAGCATAGATGTACATGCAGCCTCAACTAAGCACTTAACGAGATATCATCTCAAGCTTTTAGAAATCAGTAATTTCTTCAAGTGTTAATTCCAATCTAACACAGGTTTAATTGACATCTTCATCACATATTTAGTAAAAAACCCATTTTTGTCTGAACAGTGAGAAAGAAGCAGAGGAAACTGTAAACAAAAGGACCAATATTTTTAATATTTAAAAAATAAAAAGTCATACCTATAACAACACAACACAGTGGCACCATACAAATGTAATATAAGCATAATGGGGTGGCCACAACCTGAACAGCATGCTATACGACTGTACAAATACCTACAGCATTATTACCTTCTTGATGTGTCAGACATACATCACTTGCTTCGTTGCTCCTTTCATCTGATGCTTCTATCAGATGAGACATGCTGTTAGAGGCCTGATTGGTGCATTATGATGGCACGGTGACATATTAGCTACATACATCACTTAATATTAACAGAAATGTATTGATCTGCAATACAATATGTTTTTAATGCTCTGCTCTCTATTATGTCACAATGTCATATTGAGTGATCATATGAAAGTGATGCTCAGTGTGCTGTTGTAGAGCAGAAAAAGGCTGCTTCTATGTATTGATCTCCTGTCCCTCCAGCTATGGACTATCAAGTACAGACATAGGTCAGAGTTTCATGCTAAAACTAGTTGCGATGTAGCTTTTAAAGGGGCAGGACAGCATATTTGACTGACATGTGATATGTGGCGAAACAGACTTTTGAAAGGGATCCGATATCACTGTCAGCATGGATTATTGACTGTTGGGGCTATTGGCCTTTGTCTTGATTTTGAATGATAATTTTGATGATGATGATGTAGGCGGCAAAGACGCCCCAGAAAAGAAGAGACATGTGGGTCAACACAGGTACCATATCCCTGTTTGAGAGCTGAAGTGGAATCATTTGAGGTTTAAAGATTAAATAGACAGTAGTTTTAAAGTTCTGTTGTAGTTGGGCCCAGAATAGCAAAGGAGATGAGCATGAGGAAGACAATTGGCCACATCCATCAGATGAGTATTTGTCTCAGGTGAATAGCTTTTTTTAGATTCACGATGCTGTACTTCATCATCATGTCAGCATAGCTACAGTTAGGTGATAGAAATTTGTCTTACTGCTATACATCAGCATGTCAGTCAAGCACGTACACACACACACACACACACACAAAGTGGCCACAGTAACTCATTCATAAGTGACAGTGCCTCAATTTTTGCATGTCCCCTACAAACTCTATAAGGGCCAACATCATATCAAACTCCACCAGTAAAGTGCTTGTAAGCAGTTTCTTGTGGCCTGATAGAAATTGCTTTTCCTATTATCCAAATAATGATTTCATTTTATTAAAGCTAAGCATATATCACTCACATTATAACTGTGATACACTGACATTTCACTTAAATCAAAATCAAATTACAGTTATATTAGTGATATTACACCGTAGCAACATAAATACTTGCTTCTGATGTGCTGGTGGTTTCCATTAAAATTATATATTTGTGCACCTTAACAATTGTTCTGGCCAACACCTTAAAATCAGTATATAAAAGTATATTACATTACTGAAAACCATAGTAACAATTAATGAATGGTTGGCTAAATGGTTGTTTGTGACGTGTCATCACAAACAACCATGGCTGGTGAAACTAACCAATCAAAGGGATGAACTAAATTCAAACAAACTATAAAGCTATGTGTAAAGTTTCAAATATTCTGTCTGAGGTACCATCCCTAAGAGGAACTGTTCGTCCTCAGTGACGCTTGCTTTTCAAATCCCCTGACCATCTCAAAGCGGTGCTCTGTGAGTTCTGAGGCATATGTTGTATTGATTCAAGCCCATGTACCACAGTTTTTATTTAGGCCTGAATATCTGATAGCTGCTTGTTCTCTGCAACAGGTGCCTGCAGAAAAGGTCCAGAACAAAATGATAAAACATAAAATAGCACACACTTCAGACCAATAGTAAATGTTAAAAATAAACTACAATTTGAGAAGCTGCTTTTGTAGCTGTTGCCTTTTTAAGGCCAGATGGCATATCAGGGAGCAGGGAAACGTAAATACACTTCAGTCTCAGATCCATTTGACTGTTACAATAGCGTGGTTTCTACAGCAGTTCCAACTGATGCCAGGTGAGAGGAGACATTATAGTGTGTGCTAAAGGCCCAAAACACTTGGGACCTTGAGAAACACAATGCCTTTCCAAAGGGTGGTGTAAGCCTTGAAATATGAACATTCTGGTAAGTGACCATCTCAGTTTTATTTATTTTATTTGACATAATATGAAGAAACGTCTTTGATTGTATTTCATTTAAATTTTAATACCCATATTTGTGATGTTTTTTTTCTGCAACAGTCCCCAGTGCCATATGTTTTCCTAATCACAGACTCGCAAAGGAGCTTATAATGTTACCACTGATGTGCCCTTGTGCAAACCTTAAACCCCTAACTGCTTCATAGAGGCTGCTCTGTGGCCATCAGACTGTGGCAGCTTGCAGGTTTGAATGGGTAGAAATGTGTGAATGTTCCTAGAAAATGTCTTGCATCAAAATGTCCCAGATAAATAAGGGTTTTTAGGATTACAGTATTAACTATGTAAACACACAATCTTGGTCATAATCAGTCAGTTTTATCGGACTAATTAGCTGTGTTGGCTAATTTTGATGAAATGAGAAATTATTATTTTGAAAGTATTTTTTTATAACTTGATAAAAGAGTGTATATTTGTTTATGGGGTGTGAATAAAAAGACCACCCTGTTTGTGGCCCTGCCGTGGAAACCAGCAATTCTTCTTTATTAAAATGCAACGATTGTCACAGAGTGATTATCGAAGCCTTTGGCGTCACAAACATCAATTTTATATGTTCTGTTCAATCACCAAAAATTGATGTTTGTTACTGATGAAACAGCCTTTCACATCACAAAACATTAAAAAAAATGTATATATGGCACCCAATTTGACTCTCCTACAGCAACATGTACCCTTTACAGTCTTTTATAACAATGACTTCGCATTATGGATGTGGTTAAAGATGACACTAAACATCCTAACGAGGAAATGCCTCTGCATCCTTGACTAAAGGAGACTTCAAGACTGGGTTTGGGCTAAACTTCCAAGACAATGAGGAAAGAACGAGCGAAATTAAATGTCCGTTCTGCAATGTCTATAATGGAAATACTACTTAAACATGTAGCCATACAGATTTTGATGTCCTAGTCTGCAGGCAAACCGAAATTCCTGCAGTGGCTCATGCACATTGTGAGTTGCACCCTGTGTAAAATGAGCATGAGATCAAGTGTGAAGTATATTGTCTTTAAATTACACACAGGGATGAGACTATAGAGAGCAACAAAAGAATCAAAACTAAAAATCACACATCGGTACAAAGCACAAAGCTGTAAGCTGCCCTAGAGTTCAGTGAACATACATCACACTGGAAAGCCATTAATAAACCTGTCAGTGCACAGACCAACCTCAGTCTATGCCATCTGCACAAAATAAGCTCAGTATCACCCCTTCGGTTAAAAGCATGAGCTTAGAGAGGAAACATCCCCACTCTATATTTGCGATGTCCTCTCTAAACTTCCTGCTGCAGCCTAGGGCACGGACGTGTGAAGCTGAGCTTTGCTGCACTGCAGTGATGTGTGATGAAGGTTTAGATGAGGCCTGACCCATGTGTGGGTACAGTAACGGGCTTGTGGTTGTTTAGATTTGTAAACTCAGAGACAGGACATGCTGAGAAGCTCTGCAAAGGGTCAGCACACATATTGTATATTATTAGGTCGCAAGCAGAGTACGATAGAGTTATGTCTAACATCATCTTTTTGTTTTGCCTCTACCTTGTTGCAACGAGGAGTGAAGAGGAGAGAGCCTGACATTAAATTCACTGACATGACATCTTTCTCTCTATATATTATTTGGAAAACAACTTAAGTCCACCAGTGGATACCGAAGGTGTCTGCTGTGCTGACCTCTGACTCAGTCAATGACTCAACTGACATTTTTTCCTCCATGGTGAAGCTGCTTTTTTTTTCACAGAACTCTGTCACTGCTCAGTATATTGTAGGAGGTGGATCAGGACCCCATTACCCCACTCACTTTGTGCAACCCACCCCTTTTTTATTAGCAGCATAATGGCACAGATACATTATCAGAGCTAATCAGAGTCAAATGAAGAAAAGTAGTGAAGTGAGACTGCAGGAATTGCCTTTTTTTCCCCGCCTTTGCAGTGCTGCCATACTGACAGACCCATGTTAAACTTTTCCAACCTCCTTCTCTTTATTTTTTTCCACTTCTCTTATTTCATTTTCTCCCTCTAAGCCTCCGCTTGTTTTCTTGCTATCCATTTGTTGTCCCGATGTTTGTCCTTTCGTAGACTTTCTCCTTCCTCTTACATCTCTTCCTCTGTGTCTCTTCTCTCTCCATTCCACTCCTTCACATCTTTCTCTCTTCCTTTCCTCAGAGATTGCCTGTTTGATATTCTACTTGTGTGGCGGGGCGGCAGGATGGATTAGAGCATGGACAGGCCCCACAAACCACCCTGATCTACAGGACAGCTTTTCAATCACTTCTCCAATGCTGTTCCACCTATATAAATACAAGCACAGGCAGAGAGCCACAGAGCAAGAGGGGGAAAAGTGAAAATAATAGAGAGGGATAAAAACAAACAGGAAAGGACAAATGTTGAATTTTATGATGTAGCACTTTTGCTGTGCAAACAGGGTGAAATATGCCAGAACCGAAGAGTTAATTTCCACTTCCATTGAGTTTGAGCATATCAAGTGTCTGTAGGTACTGTTTGGAACACAAGCCAGCTCAAAGAGAGAACAATGGCTCATTTGCACCTGTAATGGCTCGCAGCAGTTTGTGCTTCACAATGGATGGCCTGCATAGGTGTCCCTTTGGCTTTGTTCGAAGGTACAAGTTTGTTTTTTTGCTGTCTCCCTGTGTGCTTATACTCTGTTCTACCTTGATCCTCAGGACCTTTCCCATTTAGATGAAAATTGCAGATCCCTCATGTGGGTAAAACGGAATTACTGTGCCTCCCCAGCCTTTTTTATTGGATCAATTGGGTGATCTTCCAAGGCTGACATTAGGGGGCATTATAAAAAGGTTACAAATGAGAGTATTTAGTCCATTGCACTCTCCTCTGGTACTAGGAGACTATCGATCCATTGTGGCTCATCAAACTGTTTTGTTGCAAAAGGACACTTGAACAGTAATCACCTTCAAAAGGTGAGATAATAAGATGCTGTGTAGTAGTGGCTTAACAAAACCACTAATGATTGATGCTGTCAAATGTCAGTATTATGTTGTGTCTGTGTGTGATCAGTAGGAATAGCAGCTGAGGATACATTGGCTTCATTTAAGGATTTTAGACAAAATGCATGCTGCAGAGTTCATCTAGTCCTCTGTGAATACACTGTGCATGTTTTAATTATAGCATAACCTAACATTATAATGGAACTTTATATATATATATATAGATAGATACTGTGGGACTTCCAGATACGGACTAGCAAACTGGCGAACCGACCGCACATAGTAGTGGTGGAGAAACAGCAGAAGAAGGCAGTAGTGATGGACGCAGCAATCCCAAGTGACAGCAACATCAGGAAGAAGGAACACGAGAAGCTCGAGAAATACCAAGGGCTTAAAGAAGAGCTAGAGAAGATGTGGAAAGTGAAACAGTGGTCCCCGTGGTAATCGGAACACTCGGGGCTGTGACCCCAAACTGGGAGAGTGGCTCCCAATAGCTTCCAGGAACAACATCCGCAATCTCTGTTCAGAAGAGTGCAGTCCTAGGAACAGCTAAGATACTGTGCAGGACCCTCAAGCTCCCAGGCCTCTGGTAGAGGATGCGAGCTTGAAGGAGGAACATATCGCCCGCAGGGGAGAGTGGGGAATATTATATATAAAATGTAGAGACAAGCTGAGAAAAACAGCAATTGAATGTGCTGATGTGGGGCTTCCACACAGTATCTCACTTACATCTGAGGACCATAAAAAATGTTTGACATTTTAAAAATGGTCATTATTAATATTTTAAGTGATTTAGAATGGCACCATAGACCTTCAATGGAAAAGGCACAAATACAAGTTGAGATGAATCACTTTACATGTGAATAGACTGTATTGCAGTTTCCTTTCTTACGTGTTTCTGCTGTATTTGTGTGTATAAAAAGTGATACAATATTTGTATTTGTAACAATATTTAACAGTTACATACTATATATACATTAACCTAGTCTCCAGAGGGGTTCATTGGCCAAGCGTATGTCTTGAAGTTCCAGCTAAAATTAGAAATCTCATAACCAAAAATCTGAAATACACTGTTTGAACTTGTCAAGTTTCATAATACGGAAGTGATTTCTTTCCCTGAGGAATCTATTCTCTATTAGTTTCCAAACCTATAGAGTGTGGGCTGTTGTTGGTATTTGATGGACAGCTGAGCCAGCAGGAGGACACAGGCTCAAGGCTCTATTTCAGTGATGCAATTACAAAGACAAGCATAAAGTCAGGTTACATATGCAAGAACCACGAGGGTGTCTCCAAGTGCATTGTAAAAGGGTGGAATAATTATTCATTATGTTTTTATGCAAGTTACATTAGTCATCTCATATATTTGACAGCTAAGCCAGTCACAATGGCACAAATGACAAAAATGACAAAAATAGAGAAGGAAGTCTGGACTGACATTTCCAAGTAGAAATATATATTATAGTTGTGAATGGCAATGCAGAAACAAGTGGCCTAATAGTGATTTGCCTTTCTTTGTGAGATATTGAAAACCCTGTCGTGTCACGTTCTCAAAGTGTAATGTTTTGCAACTGACTGATCCATACAGTGACTGCAATTAACTGTTTCTGACTCTGCTGCAGTACAATTAAGCAAACCAAACAACATAAAAATAATGAAATGTGTAACATTTTGTTTGTTGGCTTTGTTTGCATTGAATTAATAAGGTTGCATTTGATTTAGATTTGGGTTTTGTTTACAGAGATAATTATGCCACTGCTGCCAAAACTGAGTGAAGCACTAGTTTGTTTAAACATCCCATCCAGACATATTTAACTGTCCCTCTTAATACTTTAACGTGGTTTATTACAGAAAAAAGTAACTTTAATGCAAATGTACTGTTTTATTTTTCAACCCCCCCCCCATAGTAAAACAAAACATTTAACTGTGAAGAATGAAAATTGTCTATAATCAATAGTAATAATCAATTGGTTCATTGCATCTTTACACATGAAAAAAATGTACTGCCAGTTTTGGTATGATTTCAGAGCTTGAGCATTGGCTTTACCTTCAGGTGGATAAAGAAAACTGATCTGCTCATAACACCAGACCACCATTATATTACCACATTCTTGAGTGGGTACAATTATTATCATTACTGTGTATGGATTTTCCATTGACGTAAATAAATACATACAAAATGCAAACCTTACTGTCATCATGAAATATTGTATTGCATTGAGACTGAAGGTGAGCTGCCATAACAAGCTACTGAAACCCCCGATGCATGCCTACACATGCTGACATTACTTAACAAGTATGACTTAGTTCTCTGCAGTAAGTATGTCTTCTGGTGATGCCTTGACACTGTTTATCACACAGCAGAAGAACTCTGGTACATGAGCCAGCCATCCATCCACCTCTTTTAGTGACAGCTCATATGCGACATTTAGTGCTCTTCCCCAGAGCGCAGGAGGGCTAATGAAAGATGTGATGGCTCAGAGTAACTGGGTAACCTCTAATCCTGAATATATGAAAGGACATTAATAATTTTATAATGTTTGGCCCCTTCCACCTTGGATAGACAGTCCTGGTCAAGTTCACTACGGAGAGGCTCACATTGTGCGAGTGGACCGAGAATTAAGTCAGACTGAATTCAGTGGCATGCATACATTAGTGCTGGTGTTCATTTGAAACTGTCAAACATTATGGGAGACATTTATGTGCCCTATTCGTAAAAGGGTTACTTTTACCTAAAGACCTATTGAAGCGTCACATATTAAACTTGACAGGACAGGAAACTGAGGAGCTGAAGTTAGGGACCGTCTCAAGATGCAAATACAGATATTTTTGTGGCACAAACAGATACAGAGAGTAGCTTTGCGTTACAGAAAACACCTTATCCAAAGTCAGAAATGAGTGTCTGAGATGTTGAGGAATCAAGACACAGCTGAAAGTGGACGATCAGAAACCTGGATACTGTTACGATCATATTTACAGTGACATAAATAACCAGGTTTCTCAGGTTCCATGCAAATGTGATGTCCTGAATATGATTAAAGCCAGGATACTAACATGCATGTAAACGTACTCAAAGAGACAGCATTAGCTGGGCATTTTAAACTAAGTGAGGTCATTGCTAATGCATAATAAACCATTTTATGTTGAACAAAATGTTTGATTAGTACATTCAAAATCTCAACAGGAACAGAATCTCTTTTTCTCTCACTATTCACACTCCCATCTTCAGCCATTACTGTCATCAGACTGGAGCTCTCTGACTTTGATAGTGCATGAACATGTCCTGTGCTGCAGTGTTAAGGGCAGGAGGGAGTGACCGATGCAGAGAGCAGCAATGCTCCCCTCAGTGTCAGGCAGTGATTGATGTTCAAAGAATGGTCCAAAAACACATGACCAACTTGCCACACACCCCCATATGAAAGTGATATTGTCAGAGATATGAAATAATTATTATACGCAGCTATGTTTGAATGTCTTGATGTGAAATGAAGGTCCCTTTATATTTGAATAAAATTAATGAATCAAATCATTGAGAGATATTACAGTCCACCTTCCCATTGTAAGTTTGACATTTGAAGAAAATTTGCATTTCATTATTACAGTTTTGGGTGTGTATCAGAATTGCTCATAAGGATGTCGTCCGTTGTTTGACTTGTTCGGTACACTGGATAAGCACCAAGATATAAACTACTGCAATACCCGCATGGCTGCAAGGAGCCATTAGAATATGTTTTATAATACATAAATACAATAAAATAATCTTCTTCACTTCACATACAGTTCAAAATTGGCAAATGTTTGTTGTTTTTTCATCTCATGTACATGAGACCATTTGTTCTCCCTTTCCCTCTATATATGTGACCTTCATGTGCACACAAAGATCCATTTGTCTTCCATGGAACAATGCATGGTTGGGGTTACAAAAAATATGTAATGGATAAATGAAATGGCTCTGTCAACAATTCTATTTTTACATGGGTGGTCATTTCGATTAAAATGTCATTGCCTCTGTTCATTTTCTTTGATGTTTCTGTTGAACTTTACACACTTGACTTGTTCTGTCCATATATATTTGAGTTTTCCTCACTGGCTTCACAAGACCTCCTAGTGTATCTACATGCACACATGTGATTGCACACACAGGCAGACCCCACCGCTCCTCTGTGATGTTTATACGGGCTTGCAAAGGGACATTTTATGATGGTATTCAGAAAAACTAGATAACATGTAGTGTATGTCTACAGGAGAATTTGTATAAAGGCAATATATTACAAATATGGAGCATAATGGAATTGACAAGCCTCAGGGCCAGAACAAGTTTACCTAAAAGTATACTTGGCTGAACATCAAAATGGACTTTTTTTTCTATGATAATTGTGTTATTCTATTCATTTGAAAACAACTACACTTCCTGAGCTTATCACACATTCAAAAGTTTTATACAATTCAGTAGCTCCAAATGATTACTTGCAATTGTTGTGCTCATTGTTGAACACAATCCACAAAGTGCATTAATTTACACTGGGCACACGACTGTGAAAAAATTGAAATTAAAAATAGGGCAGCATCCAATGATGGAATAAATGGAAAAGCACTAAAGAGAGGATGATGAGAATGCTGTTGCATCCCATGAGTGGGTGGCTGGAACAAATGGCTATGGCAGATATGGGCTGAGAAGTCTTCTTAAGATTGACACAGGTAAGTGGTACTACGCAAGCAGGGGTGCCGTGTCAATTACGGTGCATAGAGGACCGCTGTGTGTCTGTGAGAAGCTCATTAACACCAAGGTCAGTTTCATCAGGTCCCCAAGCTGTCGTTATTCTCATATTACCAGCAGTGCCTGAAATAAAAAAGCACACTGAGCATGCATTTTGCAAACCTCAGGATCGTTTTCAGATTTTGAGTAATAGATGCAAATGCAGACAGCGCATATAGAGATACAGAAAACATAGTCATACAGCCACCATGGCCACTACTTCCTTACACACACACACACACACACACACACACACACACACACACATGTCAAAACAAACACTAATCCATTCACCAACACATGTGCAAAATAATAGCTGTTGTAATAGCTGCTTCCCAAGAGGGATTTTTTAAATGCAGAGCAGGTAGCAGGTGCCTGTTAAAATGAATATTGCAGTTGTGTTTATGCAAAACAATTTTATCAATGATTGCACATGGTTCCATGAGCCTTAAACGTCTGAATAATTATCTGTGCATCTGCAACCTTTCTACTCATGCAAACCTATACCTAACTTATACTAACTAGCAAGCCTCTGTAGAAGTAAGACTAGTAGATTTGTTGACATCATCCGTAAAAATTCTCACTGCATTTTCTTATATTGTTTGCCTTTTCTTTTACATCCTATTATGTTTTAATCAAGTGCCGTGATGTGCACATACATTACTGAACACAGAGTATTGTATGAAAAGGCCACAATGGAATCCTAAAGCTCTTGAGACTTACACAGTGAGGTTAACTGTCCAAAATGCTAAGCACACTTCTCAGCTGCAGTTTGACCCCCTGCCTTTAACCTCCACATCAAGCATGTGAGGGATAAACAGTTAATTGCCTGAGTGAGCCTTAATGGTTGGTGCACAAGCAGAGAGTGCCTTTATCGCTGATTGTTGGTCATTTCAGCAGCCAGTTTTTCCCTATATCTTCTGAAACTGGCCCTTTCCTGTCTCTCCCATGCTATTGGAAAGCACAGATGGGAAATGCATAACAGCTCGACACGTTAACTGCCAACTCCGTGCCCTAAGCCTAGCTCTCAAGTCAACTGTCAAGATCTAAAAGACAAAAAGCCTCTTGTTAATGTGCCTAGGTGCATGGCTACACCTCAGTTTGTTTGCAGGATATAGACTTTCAAAGAGTGAGAGTCACCTGCCTGCATCCCCGTGCTCCATTTGCTCTTTCACTGAATTGTCACTCAACCTCTTTCCCTGTCCTCCTACTAGTTTTGCCTCTGTCTCTCTATGGATATTCCTGAACGGTTTGTGCCTACAGGCAGCCGTTCCACTCGTTTATCCCTTTCTCTTTCAATAAGAGTAGGTGGAGGACAGAGTCAAACTCTAGTCGACAACACAGCCAAACCCAGTCTCTTCTTGATTCCATCATGCACACGTGTCTGTGCTTCTCTCTTATTTTAAACCAAGTATACAGACTTTGAAGGGCAGGGTTAACGCAGAATGATTTATTCCAATAAAGACAAATTACTGTCCAATTTATCTCCATAAAGCAAAAGGATGCATTTTACTCGCAGTGCATTACATAACCATCTCTTCTGGCTGTGTTATCATACTGCTGGAAACACTGAAGTGCTGAAAGCAGACACAAACATGTCAAGACATTTAACAAACAGCAGACAGAAAAATAAACAGTCAGTATACAGTCAAATAAACAGTTTATAAACAGACCAATGTTTAATTAAAATCACTCATTAATACTTAATTCAACTCAACCATGTTTGGGGTTTATTCTGGGATATAAGAGGAGCAGTACCGGCTGACCTGTGTAGTCTGTCGTAGAGGAAGATCAGAAATGTTTTGGTCTTACAGCGGCAGTACTTTAAAATCACTTATTTGGCAGATTGGAAAACCCTAGCAGAGATTTGAAGAGGTAGCAAAACAGCTGGTTTCAAAAGTCTGGCTTGATATTGGCAGCAGAGGAGAGGTCATGTCATTACCAACAAAATCAATACGTCTCTCCCACTTAAGAAGAAAACACAGCACAAACGTGGCAGTTCAGGAACGTCTTTGAGATCCTTTCATCAGAGCAAATGGAGAAAACGAATGAGGGTAATGAGTAACCTACAGTATAAATCTCAGTGAAGATAATGCATATACCTCACTGTGAAGTTACATTAAAATGATCCAAGATACAAAACTAAACTAAAAACAAAAAAATGTCTTCACTCTCTGATGGTATCTAGTCATGCAGATAGTTTTTGATTTCATTTGCACATATTTTACCAATCCATCTCTGAGTTCCGTTTCCACCCAGGTATAATGGGGTGAATTACATTTTTGTTTGTGGTACAGGATTATTTCCATAATCTCTCCGCAGAAATAATGTCCCAGTTACTCTGGACAATCCACAGATAATGAGGAAAATTTCTTTAGAACTACACTTTACAAAATAAGTCACACCTGTAGAGAGTGAGATCTGTGGCGTTATTGAAGAGACTCTTTTTGTTATTCCTACATGCCATTTTTAGTGATTTGTGCACCTCAAACAAAACGACATTCACCTCCATTCTTTTGGGGTGGCAGCATACTTCTCGGAGGTTGATACCTCAAAAGCTGTACGAACACAATCCAAAATGTTTCCATTCTATATATCACAAGAGGTCATTGAGAAAATGGAGATTAGCTCCGTTTAAAATCAGTTTCATGGTCTTTATACATCTTACCTTTACATCCAGTCAGGTCCATAAGTATTTGGACAGTGACACCATTTTTTTCCTTTGCCTCCGTACACCATCACAATGGTCAGTCAATTGTCCAATTATTTTTGAGCCTATGAAAATGGAGGGACTTTGTGTGTGTGATATTTTTGTGGAACCCCTTGAATTAAAGCTGTTCAATCACATCTTGATTGCTTCATTTCAAATCCATTGTGATGGTGTACAGAGGCAAAAGTACAAAAATGGTGTCACTATCCAAATACGTATGGCCATAACTGTATGGTATTATGTTAGAATAAAACTTACTGAGTTGATAGTTCAAAATGTACTGTATGCCTTTAACACAGGTGGAACATTGTTGAAATCTGGGTGACTATACAAATGTTTGTGTGCTTTTTAAATGGTTGAAATATCTTACAAATGTGCGCTAACTATAAGGAAGGTGAAATGCACAAAAAAGACTTGGAAGCAATCTAGCAAAACTGTCTAGTGCTTCAAACTGAATGAAAGAAGTGGGTCACATCTGAAGTGCTGACATCTCAGCAGCTGGTTACTAAGGAAACAAAAGTAAGTTGTGCTTATAATTATGATCACTAGAAATCTCTGAACAATAAACGGAGTGAGGCATTCCTGCATCATCCATTGTACAGTTAAATGACCCCTCTAATTTTCAATGTGCATTATATAGAGGCTCAACACTGGATGTGTTAGAGGTTAGCATCATTCATTCTCACTTCAATTCATTTCTAATGATTTCATTATTCTTTTGATGCCCCCCCCCCTCTTCTCCAATCTTACCCCAGAGGCTCACCATTGTGCCTTTAAATGGAACACTGATTGTATTTCATGTTTATTCACAACCCACGGGTCAGCAGCCTCCCATAATCTGCTTTCTTCCAAGGACAATTTGGGGGATATCATGAATAAAAATGATCTTAATAATATCACAGTGAAAGGACCCATGGCAACTATGAATACCATTAGAGCTTGATCAGTGGCCACATTTATATGGCCAGAGCAACAGTATAGGGCCTGCATGAGTGACTCTGGAGGCTGGCTGTTTACACTCTTTTGTCATTGATTCATTCATATATTTTCTCATTATCACAGTACTGTATTTCAGTAGGGCTTTTCATAGTATAATGGAGTTTTGATCCCTAGAGGCCTTGTTATGTGTATTTGTATTAGATGAAGTATTCATCTTACTTCTCCAGTTTACCTCAGATTGATAATATGGAAACAGAAATATAAGTCATTGTGTCTTTGGAAGTAGCTATACTGTGAAGCACGCTGCATGACGCAGTCATAGCGATTTGCCTCTCTCCAATATCCTTGACCTAGATGCTGAAACTTCCAGGGGAGTAGAGAATTAAAAGTGAGAGAAAGATACAATTATGTGCAGGAAAAAAACATGTTAGGTGATCAAATATAGTATTTTCCTTGAACTGTGGGGTAAGGGGATGACTGTTCTCATATTATTAGCATAAAGAACAGTAAGGACTATATTATAAAAGGCATATGTTCTACCCGTAGAATCTCCTAGGGAAGGATCGGTTACCAAAAAGGTTATCTGGACCATACAAATTACACATAGTGTATCCCAGTGTCTTGATTCTGACATTCTGGCTGGGTGGAGTTAAGCTGGAGAGCTATTATTATGCATGGCTTGGAGTCTTAACAGTGACCATGGTTGATTTCTGTTAATATGGTATGAAATTAATCCTTAGGTCAAGGCCAACCTGCCCCAACATCCTTGTCATGTTCACATTTTTTTTTCTTTAAGTGTTTCTGCTTCTACTCTTCCATGATTTATAAGATATACGTCCTCTTCTCTTGACTTTGAGGCCTTTATTTTAATGAATCAAGGTGCAATGCGCAAAGCACAGCCAACTGTGCCTTGGCAATGGGTTGGCCGAAGAATCCATTATCATACATTATGTGTGGGTGTGTTAGGGACTGTAACAATCATGGCCAATCACATTGGTTAATTTCACCCTCTTAAAAGCAGCGTCGTCCCACCATAATGTACTGAAAGCTTGGTAATGCAGAAAATAGTCCAGGAAGATTTCCTATGAGAAAACTCACAAAATCACAATTGGAAATCAGTGGGAATGCAGATTGTGTCTCTTTTTAAAAGCGATTGTGAAGTGATGTGATTAAGTGATTATGAAAGGATAAATTCACAAACACACAACAAGGTATATTTTCTTACTCATTAATGGTATGCGGCAGTTTCAGGGGTTTTTTTGTGCTCAGGTTTTGAGATACCTGCCTCGGAGAATCGTGCTGTTACGGCAGTACAATAGAGGTGAAATCAGCTTTGCTTGTGCTGCCCAAAGCAATGAAAAGTGACACTAGTTAACCCTAATATTCTGTTCTTTAGCAACTTCCTGACTTATCCTAATTTTATGAGAATTGCTTAAAAAACAACAGATGACATGTTTCAGCAGAAAATCACCTCCAAAATCTGAAATAAGTTTATTTGAGTTTGTTAATAGTTTGTATGTACACAGGAGTTCCTTGTGGAGTGTAAATATACTTTAGGCAACATTACTGTGCATTTCCTTGTCTGTGAATACTTATTTGGCAAACAAAGAAAATATTGTTTGTTCATGCAGAGCCCATATGACATATAAAACATGACTTATTTCCTTATTTGATGTAATATTAATGCTTAATGATAATTTCTGTGTCTTGTCACCTTTATCATTGGGTTTTTATAAGGTCAGAAGAAAAGAAAACTATTTGAAGGAATAAAATGGACTGGTTTTGCAATTATTATTATTGCAAAAAAAAGCAAACATTGAGTCTTATTTCTTGAATAGAAAATAGTTACAGTGACAGTTGTTTACAGCAAGGTCCATGGATGCCACTGTGACAGCATTTGTCATGAACTGATTTAGATAATGCCTCTGACCTTTGATGAATCATTCCTCGTAGCACCAGCTGCTAATAATCATTCTTGTTTGATTACATTTTCTTCCCTAAGATGACTTGTTTCAACAAGAGTTTCTTGCAAAGCTGGCTGATGAATATGTCTCTTATGTGAGTGTACATTTTGACAGCTATTACGGAAATACGTCATAATTAAGGGCTATCTATGTTGTCATGAGACCCAGAGGCGTCCGGCTTAACCCTAAACAGAGACAAATATAAAACCCAGTTCATGGTAAGTTTGCAGATTGGTCTGTCTGGTTAAATTGTCTGCATTAATTATTTAGTAATTAGCTACATGTAATTGCTTTCTGACACCTAGGATTACACTGTCTTTGTAATGCATTAGCTGTCTCAATTATAGCAGGGTGTTCGATAAGCCTGCACTTGATGTGGCTTATCTTTTCATTTTCGTTCTCTTAACCCCCCACTCCCCATTCCCCTTACTTAAACATGCTCTCCATCCTTCTCTCCTTCAGCAGTGAGCCAGCATGTGATGTTAGACTAAGACAAATGATACCCCGCGTGCCTCTGATCTGTAAGCCAGGGCCTCTTAGCCTTTTATAAGGTCCAATGCCATTCATTATGTTTGCAGTAAACAAGTGCACTTCTGGGTGTGCTTTCACACATGCAGCATGGACGCTTTTGCAAATCTGCTCATCTTTTCACTCTGGCTGCACTGTATATTTGCAGACTGAGACCTTGAATCCTGGGCATGGATCTTGTATCTTCAGACCTAGGGATATTCACCCAGACTTCTGGCCAAGCAGAGACAGCTCATTATTAAAGGAGCCTTGGGATGGATTGGAGAACTGCAGAACCAGGAGGCCCATAGAGGCGATAAGCCAGGGTTTTGTGGGTTAGCTGAGCAGTCCAACAAACCCTAGAGGGATGTGTGAATATACAGTATGCATGTTCATGTGTGTGCACATGCAGGCTTGTGTCAGCTTGAAAGTGTATACAGTATGTCTTTGTGATGTTTCAGTCTGTACAGTGTGTGCATTTTAAGGCTTTGTCACATATATGTGTGGTATGTCCTGAAGGATATGAATTTTATTTTGTAAGCTGCAAGCTGTGCTGGAAGGGGAAAGAGAAGTGACCTGCCTTAAAAGCTTCTTTTTTTAAGCCACATGGGTAACTCTGTCTTATGTCAGTCTTGGTACCCCAGTTTTGACTGCTGGTGTGTCATCCTCTCAACCTTCACTCCATACAGACACATTCTTTTTAATGCCTGCACACATGAGAAACCATATTTATGAATATCTGAAACTGTAAAAACAGATAGGACAATTAATTTAAAGAAGGACAGGTTTCAAGATTGATGGGAGAGATGGGGCAGCAGCTTCCCCCCTACCTGTTAAAATGCACCTATTTTGCCTTATCAGTCTTAAATGGCATTTGGTTTAGGCTGTAAATGCAGTCTCAGTTGATTTGTGGTGTGCTACGTTGCTGTAAGGGCTTAATGATGTGAGCAGAGCCTAGCAAGTGGGCGTCTGAGTCTGTGCTCTTGAGATACTACAGTAAAAGAAGTGTTCTAGCATCCTTTTGACACTCAACCTGTTCAGAGAAATAATTGAGTTTGACTGAGTTGACTTAGTATGTAATGACATCAAAGACATGAGCTTACCCCATATTTGTGCTTCTCCCCCGAGAGGTGAGTTGTCACCAGGATTTGGAACATTTTACCATCAAATTGCTGCTCTTAAGTAAGAAATGGAATACAGCGGGGTGACAAGTAGGCTGTATGTATATTCCTCAGCCAAACCAAAGGCCTCATATTACTCGACAGCTTGATAGGAGGTTAATTTTGGAAACTAAACCTGCATATATTTTGTCTGCAACCTTAAGATATAAAACCGACCACCCACACCAAGAGAAAGCAGACTGTTAGATACAGTATTTTGCTTAGCAACTACTGATGAAAAAACGGAATGACCAAAAAAGCGTGTGTGCATATGTGTGCATGTGTGTACATGTTATGTGAACCTGCAAAAAGAGGACACGATCATTATGTTTATCTGGTACATAATAAGATTTAATAATAATAAATGTAATACTTAGTTTTTATTCCTGGTGCTGTCTCACCAACATTCACAATCCATTTAATATTTTTCTTTGCAGCTGTGAGTAGTGCCTGCATTTCTTTTGTGCATTGCATTGTGGGACAATAGCGTGCATCAACAACTGAGAATATGAATACACGTGCTATTGTGCACATAGGACAATTTTCCCTGCCAGAAAGCCTTTAGGAAGTCAGATAATGTAGTATAAAGACCGACAAAGTCCTTTCACCCAGGAGTCTAGCTGTTTGCGTCCTGTGTGAAACTTAAAATTTGAACCCAAACCATGATATTTTTGCAAACCTATCCCAGTAGTTTTGGTGGCGAAAACAAAACAAAAAGCGACAGCCCCAAGTTAAACAAAGTTTTGTTTTGGTT